>JAZBHA010000507.1:25921-43308 GCA_037464855.1 Iselma pallidipennis | reverse complement strand
AACAGAGAAATATCAAAGAGATTCTTCTACTTGCAAATACTAAATACTCTTCTTAATATAGAAATTTGTTTAAATATTCAAGAAAACTTAGCAAAATTCAGGTTTATTTTAAGTAAATAATGTGTATTTAACTTTGTCTAGTTCTAACGGGATAGTTTAGATCAAAGCACTTTGATGGAAGTAATTTGTGTAACAAGAACATCAACAGAATAAGAACAAAAACTTAATAATATACAGTGAGTCCACAAAATACGTCCTCCTTTATACAACGTCACGATTGTTCCCAGAAACAGTATTGGAGTATTGGAGATTTTCGGATATCCTGTAGCAAATAATTGAAACAAAGAAGCTTGACTCCCTATCTATTTATCCTGTAAAGTTCATACCTATTCAAACTTCAATTACTACAACGTCAAACGCTTGTATAAACCTTCTTAATTAGAATAAAATAAAATTCTCTAGTAGTTCATTATGTATATAATACTGATGCTGCTACTGCTGCTCATGATGATGATGATGATGATGATGATAAGATAGACTTGTTGTATGTAAATTTCTTTATCACATTTATGATAAATTATTCCTTATATTTCTTCCAACAATATATGAACAAACTTCATTATTCGTTACTTCACTTCCACTTTTCCTTTCATTGCCTTTTTGATTTTTCCTTCTCAATAATAATTTTTAATAAGACACATGTTCGGGGAAAGTCACATACAATTCAAAATATTAGATCAAACGGTTGTGTTATTATTGAAATTTCAAATTGTTTTTATTAATTTGTTTTTGAAAAAATGGTTTATTGTTTTTTTCGTTTTTTTTTAGAATTGCGCAGGTAACGTTTGCGCGCCCTATATATTTGACGAAATTTCAGGACAAAGATCCCTATATGCTGAAAAGCTCTCTCGCTGATACTATTTCAGCCAGTTTCAGTACGGTTTCAAGCTTAGAACTTGACGGATGATAGTGGACTTGAACAACACGCATTTCTTCTGAGAAACATGACAAAAAATACGTATTGTAAAATTGCCATTAGAATAAAATAAAACTATAGAAACAAAAAACAAAAATGTAATAAAAGGACTTTTTAATAAAATATTAATAAATAATAATAATAATAATAATAGTAATAATATTAATAGTGAATGTTTATTTGTGTGTATGTGCTAAAAATTATATTGTTAGATATCGAACGGAAACGGAACAGATTTAATCACAGTAATACGTCTCGTAATTAAACTTTAAAGGGAGGCGAAAACCTGGAAATATTTTAATAATAAATATTATTCGTAAGGTTAGTAGAAATAATTTATAATCGTCCACATTTAATTTAGGAATTCCAGCTAGATGTAAAATAAAAAAAAACGAAAAGACAGAAAAACAACTAGAAAAAGGACACAGAGAGATAATTAGAAAAGTTGCAATTAATTTTAGTAAGAGACGTTGCTATAATTACAAGTATTATGAAAGATCTTTTGGGGTAATTTCTCTTTTTGTTTTTTTTATTTCGTGTCTATTCTTTCCCGTCTTTAGTTAAATGAGAAATTAATGTCCGTTTATGTAGTGAAAATCGAAATGAAAACATGTGATTATTCCATTGATTTGCAAGACAAATGTCCATCAATTATGGTATACGATGGATTACCCCGACCATTTTTTATGTTTTATTCGTTTGAAAAATGGTGGTGTTTTTTTTTGTGTGCAAGTTTTCCGGAAAGTACACTGTTCACAGCATATTTTCCAGTAATAAAAGCTATGTACTTAGCCATTCATATTCTGGACATATTTATCAATAGTCGTCCGATATTTGGTTTTTATTGAATGAATAATTTCTGGTTTAATCCTAAAAACAACGTATTTAAAATTTTCAATAAACACACTCTACCAGCAGTAAATTGCTCTTTTATCGTACTACAATATTATTATGTATGCGGGTTAAGAGCTTTTCACGAATTACTCAATTTTTTTCGTTCTTTTTCAGGAACAATTAAAAAATATATATAAATAAATATGTGATAAAAAAAATAGACATACAGAGAAACGAGAGTTTCATTACTGATTTCTTCCGGTTATTTATTGTGAAAATGTCAAAAATATGAAACAATGTTATTATTGTGGACAAAAGGCCGTTTTGTTCCCCCGTAATCTTGTATTCATCCAGTCCGAGGTCTTCCTATTCGGGAGAGAAAGGATTATTGCGGTCGACTTCCTTTAACGTTACTTGCTACTAACCTTCAATAACCGTCCATGAAAATAATTTTATGGTCAAAAGAAAATCGACTAGAATTTAAGGGAAATTCAAGTCTCTACTGGAAAATAAACACTTTTCAGTTTTACAATTAGACTATTGATGGTACTTTAAGAGATGCGTTTCAGTGTTATTAAAGAAAACTTTAGGGTGAATTGTTGATTTTTACTTATTGGAAATGTCTACGATTTGATTATTCAGAAAGTGTGTTTTTTGTCTGTGTATGTGTGTGTGTGTGATTTCATCCCTTCGCTTTTATCTCAAAAGATCAATTATAATAAAATTTGAAATGGAACATAAAGGAGTAAAGTTTCTCGGAGATGGAAAAACAACACATTTTTTAAAAGATAGTCAACTCGTTGCCACCAATTCCACTGATATAAATTAAAGAGCTGTCGTTCAACTTTTCAATTAATTTACTGATAAATAGTCCACTCTCTCTGTCTATTTCTCTCTCTCTCTCCCATTCTATTCCATTCTAGTTCCCCTTTTTCTGTAAGAATTATATCGGTTTTACGCTTGATCGCTCTTCAGTCCTTGCCTCTTGTCCTTCTCCTACTAACTAGGCCTATATCTTTTACGTTGAATAAAGTACAAACTTTTTTTTTACTGATATGTTTTTCATTCAGGAGAGTCTATACTAAAACAAATAAATTTTTTGTTGATAACGGTGATGGTGGTGGTGGTGGTGGTGGTGTCATTCATCATCATCACATGTCAATTAATTCCAAGTTTTAATGTGAAGACTTTTCCGGAAAATGTTCCTAATCATGACAGGGTAAATGGTGGTTAAGACTTTATCGTATCCGTTGCCGTTGATGCTGTTATTGTGTGGACGGGTCTTCTTTTTTCTGTTAGAATTAAATCCGTCATATAAAAACAAAGTTAATTAAATTGAAATAGAGAGACGGAAAATGAGAATGAGACAATTCATGAAACCCAGAAATCTGGAAATTAATTTCATTTTCTATATAAACAAATAAAACGAACACTTAGCCACAATAAAGCTTTTATCTTCTACACACCACTTTTGTCAGGCTGCAAACACAAAAAATTACAAGTTTTTAGACTAGTTTGCTTAAAAAACACATTCGGTGGGATTCAGACCAAAGTCTTCGTCACCGTTATCGTCTACAAGGATTATTTTGCCACTTAAACGGTCAAGTGTTCGTGTACAGTTGAAAAGCTCGGCTGCAAGTCGACACCGACTATGGTCTGGTTACCAAAGTCCTCGTGCATTTGCGCTTTTTTTACATTACTTACCAAGTGATGCAGGGCGTCCACAGTAGATTTGCCTGGTTGATAGGCAAATTGTTTCTGGTGAAGTGGTGTTCTGTTCAGGATGTCGCTTCTAATATGATTATCAAGGATTTTCTCCATAGTTTTAAAGAGAAAAGAGGTAAGACTGATAGGGCGATAGGATTTTGCTTCCTCTGGTGGTCGTCTGCCCATTTTGGGTATAAAAACTACCTTAACTTCCCTCCAAGACTGAGGTATGTACCCTAGTGAGTAGCTAGCTTTGAAGATAGCTCTCAGGCAAGGGGCAATAAACTCAATCCCCTTTTGCAGCAGTGCTGGAAATATTCCATCTTTGCCTGGTGATTTAAAGGGCTTGAAGCTAGCGATAGCCCATTTCACTTTGTTGAGGATGAAAATACGCCCTGTCAGGGAACGGCCATCTCGAGTAGAACGATAATTTTCCGCTTTTCCTGGCTCGATGTAATTTCAATCTCTTGGCAACCAGGAAAGTGAGTCTTTAATAAGACTTTAAGGCTTTTTCTATGATCCTCAGAGTAGCTTCCATTAGGCTTCTTGATGAGCCCTATCGTATTCGAGTGAATCTTTGACAGGACCTTTCGAAGGCGGGTAGCTGGGGCAAGTTCATTTATCCCCTCGCAGAAGACCTTTCAGGATTGCCTTTTCGATCTTCTTAGTTCCTTATGGTAGTTCGTTAGGGCCTGTCGATAGGCGTCCCAGCTACCTGTTCTTTTAGCCCTATTGAACGCCTTTCTGGCTTGAGAATGAGACAATTCATGAAACCCAGAAATCTGGAAATTAATTTCATTTTTTATAAGCAAATGAAACGAACACTTAACCACAATAAAGCTTTTATCTTCTACACTACACTTGTCAGGCTACAAACACAAAAAATTGCAAGTTTTTAGATTAGTTGCTGGAAAAACACATTCGGTGGGATTCAGACCAAAGTCTTCGTCACCGTTATTGTCCACAAGGATTATTTTGCCAGTTGAACGGTCAAGTCGTCGTGTAGAGTTGAAAAGCTCGACACCGACCACCGACTATGGTCTGGATACTAAAGTCCTCGTGGACGTTCAACATCGACAGTTAGCCAGTGAAGAAGCCGCCCATTATCAAACCTTTGCTAGCACCATAAAATTATAAAAATAAATTAAAATTAAAAATGGTGAAAATGTGATCGTATAACAGAAGTTTCCAGTTTTCCAGACACGTACCCTATATAACTTTTTGTCTTTTTTTCTTTTATATATGTATTCTGTATATCTATATTGTCGACAAAGTTAAGATAACAGCAATTATATTTAACGGTTGGAAGTTTTTATTAAGCACAGGCCAAAAGTAACACCCAAGTATAGCAAAAAAAAAACATATAATAACGTTCACAACGACTACTATACTACTACTACTACGACTACTACTAAAGTGTAAAAAAGAATTAAAAGTTTCAGGTTCGTGTGTTGTATTACAAGAGATATCTTTCCACTTCTTGTCTAATTTGTCGTTTTATTTTCTGAATAAAGTTGAAAAACCAATCTAATTTTCCACTGTTTAAACTAACTACTTTTGTTAGTAGTAGCTGATTCGTATAATGTTCAACTATCACAAATCAAATATTGATTTATTATTGTAATTTGAAAGTTCCGACAATTTTTGAACGTTTCAATGATACAATCTCACAATTTTTGTACCATCTTTCATATACATATATCTATATTCTATTGATTGATTTGACTGACAATCAATGAAAATGATGAGAGGAGCGAGCAGAAACACGAACACCGACCAACCAACCAACCAACCCTCCATGACATGGAAATATAATATTTTGTTGAGAAAAGTTGTTTCCTTTTTCTCGCACAAGATACAACTTGTTGTATAACTTAATCAACAACCAAATTTACAAAGTGTATTGAATATATAAAGAGAAAAGTTGATGAAGATATATTGTTGTTAGAAGAGAAATGACAGTAAGATTTTTTCCTGATTCCCTGTCTCCTATTAATCATGCTAAACTATAATGTTTTGTCATTTTTTTTACTTATATTGTTAGCAAATTTTTGTGGGAGTAGGTATTTGTTTTAGAATTTGAAGAGATCGATTGGAAACGATTCAATTTAATAATCTCGAGGGGATGTAAAATGTATGACTTGATTATTTGTTTTGTGTGTTTGTTGTTGATTTATTCCAGTAAATTGTTTCGTTTTGATATTTTCTGCTTACAGAATGCTCTTATGTTGGCCACAACTATCGCATTGTCTTTTGCTTTTATGGTTATGGTATTTGACTGAAGCTTTGTGTCCAAAAAATTGTCAATGTCAACAAACTGATAGTGGTCATCATAAAGTTGCTTGTTTAAATGGTGGCATGATCGACCCAATACCTATTGATGAAATGGATGCAAATATGGAAATTTTAGAAATTTCATCACCAATACAATCAACACCACCACCACCACCAACAACAACAACATCATTGTGGAACAAACTAACGATAACAACACCGATATTTCAAAATTTCAAACATTTACAAGAACTCATAATAAAACGTTCCAATATAAAACAAATCGGTATGCACCCATTCTGGGGTGTACCAACATTAAAACTATTAGATTTAAGCTATAACAATATAACAACAATAAATGATTATAATTTTCGTGGTTTAATCAATTTATTAGAATTAAACTTAAATAATAATCGAATCATACATATACAAAGTGGTGTTTTTAAATATTTAACGGAATTAAAAATATTAAAATTGGAGCGAAATTTTATTAAAAAATTAGTGCCTAGACTGTTTATGAAATTAGGGAAATTGAATGTGTTGAAATTAAGTGATAATGAATTCGATGCACTGAATCCAGAAGTGTTCAAAGACATTCCAGTAAGTTTCTTCACCTATCTTTCAATAATCAATTAATTTGTGTGTTCCAATAAAAGTGTGGTCTTGAGGAGAACGAGAGCAAAAGAAATGACAGATATTATCAATCTGTGGTACATGAAGTGAAGCGGGATAACAAATGAGGATGGTAGTGGAACAATGTATTAGTGCCCTCATCCACATAAAGATATCTGCGAGTTCAGGATCTGTGGATCCATCGGAAGACACCGACCATGGTCTGCCAGCCAGATCGTCAATTTCTATTTTTCACAGATCTAGATCTGCGGTTGGATCTGTGATTCATCACACACCCACAGATCGTGTCGAGAGATCAGAGAAGAAATCATAACAAACTGGCCGAGATTTTCAAACTGCTTGAAAGATCAGATCGGTAGATGCATCTCGCAGATCTTCGTCGCCACACACACACAAAGATTTCATGACCTTCACTCATCGGGCAGTGATCGGGAGATCTGATCTCCCGCTGGATCCGCAGATCCTGATCTGGCAGTGAATGGGGACCCTTAGCCGCTTGCGTATCTTGCAAACGATAGTAGAAGAATCTTCATGCTATCTCGCTTCGATCCACGTATAAGAGATTGTTAATATCCGTCATTTCTTTTGCTCTTGTGCTCCTCAAGACCACACTTTTATCGGAACATACCTGTATACATCCTTTAAAGTGTGTACAGATTAAAAGGACTATCTCTCCGGTCTGTACGCGCCTTGATTTTAACAAACCTGTTATTTAGCTTCGTTATAACCGCACTGTATAGCATACCGTAAAATCGTTCCATGATTCCGCTAAACATGAGTTAATTAACTTCTCTCTAGATTTAGCACGTGAATATTGGAACACAATGGCACGTTTCTGCTATATTTTTCCAATTGTTTGTAAAATGTCCTTTTCGCAAAACGCACAAAAAAACAGTCTCTGTTGTTTTTCAGGAACTCCGGATATTGGAGTGTCGCAATTGTGGCCTACGTCGTATCAATACGCAAATCTATCATTTATTGCCTTATTTAACGTATTTAGATTTAGGTAATAATCGTATACAGTTTATATCGGCTGATGAATTTTATGATTTATTAAATTTAGTTAGTTTAAAACTGGATGGTAATCTAATACCGGTAATATTGGAAAAGACATTTATAAAACAACAGAAATTAAAATATTTGTGTTTAGCTAGAAATCGTTTAGCTAAAATAACAAATACGGCATTTTTAAATTTAACGAATCTAATCGATCTAGATATTGGTTATAATAAATTAGATGATAAATTAGAATTAGAAGTATTCCATTATATTAAAACAACATTGAAGAAATTGATAATTAGTGGTAATTTGTTTAGTTTAAATCTAATTAAAGATATTTTATTAACTGTTAATAATTTAATTGATATAGAAATGGCACATTTAAACATCCATTCGTTACCAAACAGGAATTTCTTTCCTGATCATATAAAATTCTTAAATTTATCATTTAATAATTTAACAGACATCAAATATGAACAATTACCGAAACAATTACAACAACTCTATATAGAAAATAATAAAATACATTCATTAATTGATGAACGTTTATTGATAAAATTGGAAAATTTGGAAAATTTCAATATCAATCATAATGAAATTGTTTGTGATTTATGCCATTTAACATCATTCATATTTCAACGTTTAAATAGAACTAGGATTTTTGATAATTTAACATGTTCATTACCAAAATCACTAAAAGGACAGTTATTATCAACGTTAAATTATCAAAAATTATCCGACTGTAATGATTACCGAATTTATGATGATGATGATGATGATGATGATGACAATGATAATACTAACAATGGAAATAATAATATTATTCTTATTGGTATAATCGTTTTGTTGATATTTCTAATGATTTGTATAATCTTTGTTATATGTTCATGTATAAAAAAACATCGTATTATCCATCGCCATCGACGACGCCAACAACAACAACAACAAGAGTTGGAAAAAATTCGTGAGAATGCCACAACAATAATAAATGAGGATGATACAACAACAACGACACGTGTATTTTTTTCAAAAACAACAACACCAAACCATATAGAATTCAAATTTCCATTAGATCTAACCGACCGTTCCGTATCAATAATATCAACAACCAATAAAACTGATCAAAATAACAGTAGAATATTATCAAATGGAAGTTGTGGTGGTATTTAAAAATCATAGTATAGGAAAATTAAAAAGAAAACATATCGACGGCCTAAAATTAATTAGTGAAAAAAAATCATATCAATGTATTCAAGTTTCTGTACTATAAAAGTGCCTAAAATCAATTACTATTTGTATAAAAAGCATGTGTGTGCAAAAAGTATAGGACGTCCCACCGCTTCCCAACTGTACATTCACGCATGTGTGGTGAACAACTGGCAGTAACCAATCATACGCGAAAACTTGTTAAACAGATCTAGTGTCTTGTTTCTGATTGGTTATCGCAAGTTTGCCTCACAGCGTGAACGTACGACTGTAGATAGAGTTCGATGGGATGTCTATACAACTTGGGGACCATTTATTTTGTAATTATGTACAGTTTTGTTGCTTTTCTCTTTTGTATATAATTTTTTTTTAATAAATTGTTTATTAAAATCAAAAATAAATCATTTCCCTCTATTCCTGTCTCTTTATTATAATATAATCCCTATACAATAATGTAGAGAAATTCCATTCAAATACCTGGTCATTGAATTATTATCTACTGGAATACACATATTAGACTGCGCTTAATCAATAACTATCCTCTCACTATTATTATCATCGGCTTTGACGACAATATTGCAACATTTATGAATTATTGTCGCAATACTTTGATGTTTTACTTCCGAAAAACGGAAAATTCTCGAGTGTATGTGTGTGTGGAATATAGAGTTTCCCCTCACACTCTACAGTCGTAAGAATATCGAAATGAAATCGTAATTGGATGACTTTTTTTTTATTATTTCTTTTCCTGCATCTCTTCCGGTACTTTGTGGCGGATATACAACTCCAAATATGTATGATTAAATTACTTTTATCTCATCATGTAAATTTGAGAAATGGAAAACGGTTATGGATGTTCTCTTTTGCTTATTTCATGGTAGTACAACCATCATAAAACAAGAAATAGAACACGAGTATTTAGAGAGTTAAAATATTGCAACTTGTTCTAATAAATTTACAAAAAAAATTAAACATTTAAATTTTGTTTACTAATAATCCTCTAGTAAATTTTAGATGCGGATAGGAAGGCAACGGGAATGCGAAGAGTCTCTTAGCAATCAGTATAGAGTTCATGATAGTTGGTGATAATTAGTGTACCATACAGAGTCTGTAAAGTTAAATTGCATATGGTTGGTTTAGATTCAAAAACTACCCCAAAATTTATTTATCAAATTTATCATCAACTAATTGCTAGTTCCGTACAATGATAGAACATTTTCTCGACGATTACAACACACAACTATCCCGTTTCTGTCTAATTGTGTCTTACAGATTAATTGCAGCCCTTATAATTAGGATAGTATTACATTATTACATAACGGTTGTTATATATATGTATGTATGAATATATGGAAGTGTTCATATATATTATATAATTGATGGATAATTTCGCCACTTAATTTATATCTACCGATTAAAGCTCAATTTGAAATTGTGAATAAATTCCATTACTCCCATGTCTCAATTTTCAATTTACATTTAACAAAGATTGTCAATTACACTATTCGACGGAAAGGGTGATAAATAAAACAGGAATCAAGTTTAAAGGAAACAAAATTTATTATTTGTCCATTTTCTTTCTCGCTATATCGTTCTCCCTTTCGCTCTGTGGACGTCTTTCGGTCTTATTTTTTTCTGCACTTTAGTCCATTGTTTTTGTATGTATACGTGTATGTACGTGTATGTGTGTGTAAATGTATTTTGAATTTGAAGCAACTAATTTCAAAGTTGGTGAGTTTGGTTTAATTGAAATTTCAAACAAGTCGTCGTCGCCGTTCTAATCCATCCCCGTTCACCATCACCACCACCACCACCACCACCACACAACCATCTGTTTGGAATTTATTTCAAGATTTTGTACGATTTCTTAATAATCGTTTGTAATAAATTTAGCAACTTGTAAAGTTGTTAATTTCAGTTACCAAACGAAAAAATAAATATTATTTTTTTGCCTTTAAGTTGTTTACCTTTTACGTTATTCCGCATTGTCATCAAAACAAATGTATATAGTGCAGTAAACAACAAATTTGATGGTTGATGGGCTTACTTAAGGGATGTCGAGATTTATTTAAGCGGTTAGTAGTTTGGTGGTAATGGTGGTGGTAGTGGTAGTAGTAGTAAGTAGAATTTTAGAGTAGAGTAGAGAATGAATAATAGCAGTCACATTCAGGACTACAGACAGAGATAGAAGAGAATTGGCTTGTTTAAGAAGTGATCAGCTCTAACACATTTTACTAATGTGCCTTTAAACTATGCATCAAACCTTAATGACTGTCTTTTTTCTGTATACATCGTTCTCTTCAAATCCATTTAACGATTCAACATATTCTCCCAAGTCAACTTATAAGATAGCAACCGTTTCCTTCATTCTTTTTCTGTCTTTTAGCAACAAAAAAAAATTGATGATTCTGTGTGCCTTATCAAGCATGACCACTTCACTTCAAAATTCAACAAGAACGAATGAATGACAAGATGACAACGACAACAACAACAACAACGACAAAGGGATGACAGAAAGACAAGAAGCAGCAGCAAAAGATGGAGGGTATAACTCTCTCAGACAACTGTCTGTTACCACAGTCACTACAACAACAACCATCCAAAATCAAACAAAGACGATGAGAAGGGTCACACGACCTAAATTATGTACATATATACATCCTTTTGCCCATGTCTATCTATACCCCGGCTGCCCAGTTACAGTTGTTTAATGATTGAAGATAATTAATTGATAAAGACCACATTTGATTTATTTGCATTTCTTTTAACACGGAAAATTTCACGAACAGTAAGTCTCTCGATTGATGTTTTCAACTATTTTATGGTCTTCTCCTTTAGTGTACGTTTTATGTGTTTATTTGCTTTTCTCCTGCACTATTTTGAATATCTACAGAGTATCCCACAGGATTATACGCCAACCTTGTTTCCACTTCCTATGAAAATCTTGTCACCTCATCTCGTCTCGTATGGTATTTTTAAAACAACATCGCTCGTTATAAACGAAATTAATGTAGCTAGTTTCAGGTGGACGAAATAAAGAGTAGAATTCGATGGAACGTACAGTATACGGGTGTTACTATTACTATAACTACTGTTCATTTATAGCTCAGCCATTTTTATTACTGCGAAAAGTAGAATTTATTGCACACATTCGTAACAAGAGTTAGAGATACACAAAGTCTATTATTGATCCTCTCAATACATTAAAACCGCTCTTATTTCCCAACAGTATCATCTAATTACCTGATACTATGTTATTTCTTTGAAAATGAATAAATAGAAGATGTAACGTATCCTGGGTTTATGTAATATTATACGTGTGTTGTTAGGAGAAAAATAGAGAGATACCTAGAGAGAACACGAGAGAGAGAGAGATAGATTACAGGAATCTAGTCTCATAAATCTCTAAAAGGAGCATGTTGTTAGTAATCTTGTCATCGTTGATTTTAAACTGAATGGAAGAAAGGTTGTGGTTGTGTGTGGTTAACGTACGTACATATATACAACGAAATAATATTAATTTAACGTTGGTTGAGTTGAGTCGTTGTTGTTGTTGTTGTTGTTGTAAAGGAGGGCAGAAGCACATGAATTTATATCTTGTTAAATAAAATAGAGAAAGAGAGTGATATATGACTGTGTAGTTATAACATACTTAACAAAGATATATAAAGAAATGTGAAGACGACAAGGTATTTTGTAATAATTTTTCATCACAAAAGCCCAACTATTTTGCATATCAGCCGGATACGTATAGGATAGGTAGGTCTTGTCAATTTTTTTTTAGCGTCGGGATTATTTCTCAAAAAACGAAAGGTAAGTACATCATACGATCCTTCTTATTCAAATTTATTCCATTTTCTATTAAAAATAAATTTCAACTAGATAGAAGACAAAGATGGATTTCCTATAGTGATATGGAAATATTCAACCTGATCAGTCATTTTGTTTGGCAGATTTTCATAGGTTAATTGAAGAGACAGTTTTCTACCATTTACACAAAGAACCATTATGGATATTTTTTTATAGACAGAATTCTCCGAATTTTTATGTTTGTATTTTCATTTGTATTCGAGAAAAGTTTCGTAATCTAAAAAAGATATCACAATAAACAGATTGCTTTCAATAAGTTTCCAGTGGATTAATTCCGACAGAACTATCGGTAAAATTCATAATATTTGCAAGTTGTAAATAAATATTCATGCAATTCTCTTTATATTTATGTATGTATGTAGATACGTATTATTAGAGGATCAATTAGTCAAGTTCATTTATATTCCACTGATTGATGTTGTATCCTTTGCACAAATAAACATAACCGATTGTTATCTATTAATCACATCCATTGATTAATTAATTAATTTGCCAGACAGATAACTATCAGAAAGTTAAAACCTACAAATTTTACCTGTAATACACATCAGAGTTGAAAATGGTGGAGGCGCCGGGCGACAATCCGGCGTTCTCGCGCTCAGTTTTCATAAATTTCCAATCCGTATTGTTGTTTATCGACATTTTTCGTTGTATTTGCGAATGAACTCAGACGAAAACCTTGCAAATTTGTTTAAATATTCGTAAATTTTTTGGAGATTTAAGTATAAAAAAGTAAAATTGTCGTCAAAACACCGACATCAATTCTCCAGGAAGTTTTTAAGTCGGTGGCAAACTTTAACTCTTTTTCTTTAACTTCTCGTTTTAAACGTATGGCTTTAGATAAAAGTTTCTGTATAGTATATATGTAAAGAGAGAGAGAACAAGGAACAGAATACCCGGTGGTTTGAATTTTACGATATTTAAGTAGAAAAACAGGTTACACGGTATTATCGTGAAGAAACATCATCATCATCTTGTTTTATTTGTTTGATTTTATAACGAATAGAAACAAACGATATTCTATACAGAAATATGGAATAGATATCTCTATTATTATTATATTTTTTTATAATTTGACAAGACAATATTCCGATACTCGTTCTGTGTGTCTGTGCGTTTTTAGCCAGAAAATGATTTACAGATCACTTTGACTCGTGCAATATAATTTATCGTTCTACTGTATTGTTGTTTTTTTTTTTTTGGTTGTTGTTGGCTTTCTGAATATAAAGAATGTTTTTCATTTTTATCTATTTGTTTCTCTTCTCTGTTGTAATGGAATGTAGTGAAAATTATTATTTTTGACGGAAATAATTTCTATTTCTGTATACCTAGTAGATTATAGAAATTTTAAATTCATGATATGTTCAACGGACAAGATGGAAATAGTAAGTTTTATGACATTTTTTTTTTCGCATTTTTATATCCCACTACCTATATAAAAATATAGTCTATTCATCCATTTCCAAGTTTTCCTCTATTAGATTGCTCTATCGTCCATGAAATGCTGCCATCTTTTAAAATACTTTTTCAAATAATGTATGTACAAGAAAATCCTGAAAATTTATTAGGTGGTTGTTTTAAACAGGTTGTAGTTCTAGCTATTACGTAAAAATTGTTTTCATTCAGTTTCGAATTTTTCCGAGTAGTAGATTACATTAGCTCATATTTTGTAAAGTTGAGATTTTCATCAGGCCACTCTATAGTAAGTGGATTATATAACGCTTCTCTTTCTCCACTTCATTATTTGTTTAGAAAACAGAATTATTAGCATATTTTCGTTTTTTTCTTTCTTTACATAGGTACACATATTGTATTGTATTTATATAAGGTCAGTGGATTATTCAACATACCTATATACATCATACAATACATACAATCAGTAAAGGGATGATTTATGAAGGGATTTAAACTAGGTCATGTCGTACAGGATTAAAAGCTTACAAGTCTTCGATTTGCATACAGTTTTTTGCTTCGATTAACTTAATTCTCAGTTAGTATAATTTGTCATGACTGTCAAAGGGGTGGTGGTTGTAGTACTAGTAGTTTTTTTATCTATCCACCTATCTATCTTTCTCTATTGATTTGTAATAATAATAATAATAGTATATTTTAGGTTTCTAGATTTGTTGAAAAATGCCAAATAAGCACTTGATTTCTATAAAAAGGATTAGATAGTTAGAAAATCCTTTGCAAACGTTAGCAATACTTATGTGGGTGGGTGATGATTGTGGTGGTGAATTTGTTACAAGTCAGCATTTTAAAATTCTCTCTGTATTTCTTTTTATATCAAAGGGGATACTTTGTTAACCAAATTAACTATTGGAGGGGAAAAAAACTGGACAAAACTGACCTAATCCATCATTTACACTGACTGATTATCCCTCTATCTTTCTCTTTTTCTATTATTATACATAGTACACCATTTAATGGTATATTATGTCCCGGTGATAAGAAAACTAATCGACTTTTTGACAATTTAATTCAATACATGATAATAATAATGTTGACGATGATAAAGATGGAAATAGTTTAATTTCCACTTTCATTTCCATTTACAATATTTATGTAATACATCTACACGTCTACCTACTATATATACGTAAGTATATAGTAGTAGGAAATAATGATTGATGATAACTTTTAAAATAAACAGAAAACTAGTCAATTTTATTTTGTCAAAAAATTGGATTATATTCTGTTGATTTTATTCGCATTCGTAACTGTCTTATCAATTTTCGAGAAAAAAGAAAAATATATAGGAGAACGTGTTGACTTCCGTTGAAAAGTTGCACCACTATCATTCACCAGAGTTGACTTGACATGGTGATAAAAACACGTGTATTTGTTGGCTTGTCAATTTTTACGTAAGAAGAAGAAAAAAAAACTGGAGAAGAATGTAGGCAAAACAATCGATATACTGATAAAATTCAAGAACATGCTGCGATTTCTAGTTGTTCGTCTTTTGGATACAAAAAGAAAACCTCCACCCGAAATTTCCTTTGCCATTTTTGTAAACAGATTATTAAATAAGTATTTTCTGTGTTTCTTGCGCCTGTGTGAAATAAAATTTCCTCTTTATTCTGTAAAATCTATAAATGCATAGTGTGTGAAATTGGAACGACGACAGGCAAAAAAAGAAAACAAGAAAAATATTGTCTCATTTTGTACTGCCAGAGTTCGTTTTCTTATTCCGAATTGAGAATCTAAATCAAATTTTCAAATATACCATGCTGCTTTCTTTGGTGAGAATATTTCGACAATAAATCACAGATTGTGAATATTTTACTACAAAAGACCTAACATTTAAATAATAGAAAAGAAATAAAAATAAAAAATCACACTTGCCTCATATCTTTTTGTGTTGGTTTATGGTACGTTGATAAAGAGATAGTTGCTAAATAAAGTCACCCAATAAAGTCGTTAGATTGATTTGCTTTTAGGCAAAAACCAAATTTCTTTTATCAATCCTTTGGTTTTTTTATCAAAAATTTCAAACAACAAAGAAATAAAAAGATAAATTTGACAAGATCAAGTGTTATATTATTTCCCCCTTTTTCCTCTTAGCCACCACCGCCATCAAGTTTCCTCCCCAGAAAACCGAAATCACACCGACTTTATTTATGACAGTTCACCAACTAGATGGAGGAGGTAATATTTATTTTAGCATAATGGACGCCACCACCACCATCAACCACCACAAAGCAGCATAATTCATCCCCTTTTAGCCAAATAAGAAATTAAAGAAATGTTTAAACAGTAATTCATTAGAAGGACTTGTCCTATTTGAATTATAATACAATAAATAATTGGTTGCATTTTTTTTGCCATGAGGATGAGGAAAAGGGGTTGGCGGTGGGGTTAATTTATGTAGCAATATATTCTTTACCGAAGTTATTAAAAGCTTAATGCAGGCTTAATTCGTTTCATCGTTGTCGACGTCGTAGTTGAAGAGCTAATTAAAAATTTTTGATTCATTGCTTTCTGTCCGGTTATCTCGTTTTTTTTCTTCTCTTCCTCTGTGTATGAAGGGTTCTCCATTTTATAAGAATTCCATTTATTTGATAAAGTGGAGATAGTGGATGATAGGCTTACAACGGTCTAGTAATTATTTCTATCTACCTTATTTTGAATGTACCTACGTATATATGAACGGTTTTCTCATACAAATTAGAATAAAGAGGAGAATCTGAACTGGCAAAGTACAGGGAATGGATTCATTTTAAACTACTATACTGTTACACGATTTACATTTAAGTCAAATGTTTGAATTAATCCAAACGTATATGTGAATAGCTAACAAACGAATGAAAAGACATAAAATAGGAAGGGCTTGAAATTTCAACCCTTTTGACATAAAACTCAAATTATGTACTTTTATTGATTCTTCTACATACATATGAATAAATAAATTTCCTATAAATAATAATTTGTCTAATCTTTCTGTTATTTAATGTTTTCTGAAATCAATAACATCATAAATCATTGATTCAATTTTGTATATGTGTGCGTGTGTGTGTTTATATAGAAAACGAATCACCCTGTCGGATTGGAATGTTATTAAGTTCTCATGCATGGTACAAGTTTTCTACTACATTTACTAATAGCTATCTCTCATTTACCAACTTCCAAGATCCCACACATTCTAGCAAATCAGTACTTTTTTACGTATGTAACTATATTTTGAGGAAAAATTCAAAATAGGATACGGAGATTATTGTTATTATTTGCTGTTAGAGATATTTATTTTCAACTTGAAACAATCTTCTTTAAGGTTGTTTACATTTTCTGCATATTTCTTTCCCTTGAAAACCACCACCACCATCACCACAACAACAAACAACATGACATCAATCTAATTTAAATAAGAACAGAATAAAAGCAAAGAAGA
>JAZBHA010000507.1:0-25852 GCA_037464855.1 Iselma pallidipennis | reverse complement strand
GAGAGAGTCAAAAAACGGTTTTTCATTTTCTTTAAACATCAATATATTTTTTCGTTACGAAAATGCGTAAACAATTCCATGTAGAATTCGGTCGACCATAAAGTGATATCTCATAGCAATATCTTTTTATTGTTTCCATCGTAATAAGGAATTATTATTATTATTATTATTGGTGATGGGGGCAGGTATAGGATCTTGTTATCAAATTTCCTCCTAGATACATTGTCCAGTAATTAGCGCAAATTATTCTCCAGGAACTCAGGGGAGAATTGGTTGAATGCACAATTTCATCCTGTTAGGTTGTCGTTGTGATCACACCATCATCATTATCATTATGATCATCATCATCAACGTTACAGGAATAGAAGCATTGCTACCGCAAAAATTGATACTCTTGTTGTTGTAGGCAGGTGAATGTCGCAAAATTAATTTCACGCTCAAGAAGACTTATGGTAATAAACAACGTCTTTGTAAAGTTTCTACTGGTGGTGGTGGTGGTGGTTTTAGTGGAAATTATATGCAAAAACTTTAAACGAATTTTACGAATTATTATACCTACCTACAATCAATCTAGACTTTTTAAAATTAGATTCCTTTTCCCCCTCATAAAGTCAATATTTATATTTTTATTAATTTGTGTGAAATATATTTACGTAGATATTTCGGAAATTCACTTATATGTGTGCGATCGTGTCATGGTAGGATTCGTCTTTTTGTAATTCCAGCTACCAATCTCTACCATATAATGTTATCAGATTTCGTTACCCTCTGTGTGTGCCGGTTTTGAAATCACTCACATAAATCAATATTTTGATCCTGTAACCAGTCAATTGATTGTGGATATCAGGAATTATATTCCGATGAATTATGTTACAAGTACCAAAGGCCATAGTCTAAAGGGGATCAATTAGATTTTATCTATTTTCTGGCGAATATTCCTGCTGCCTTCTCGACCATTCTACATATACTAGAAGGTATATTATATGATTGGATTTAAAAGGGGATTAAATTAGTGAATTACTTATAATTGGGATGAAATTGAAAAATGAATTTCCTAATTTTTGAGAACATTTAAAACGATATATATTTATAATTAAATAATGAAAAACATGGATGCAGAAAATGAAGACTATTACCAATTAATTTTTTTTCCATATTTCAGTCAACGAATTTCCAACACAAAGTAGACGCAACGATAATTGGTTTTAATTGGGTCCTGTCTCTCTTCCCCCTTCCCTTATCTATATACCTACTGTTTTGTGTTTATGGAAAAATTCTCAAAAGTTGAAATTTCCTGCCTTTTCATCCATATATTTTCATAAAAATAACCATTTTCCCGTACTATTTTTTAACGATTCTCAGTTACCATATCATTGTTCGACGACTATCGAATATTCGTGTTTTTTTTGTGTGTGTGATTCTTCCGTCTTGTCTCTCTCATGTTTCCTTTTCCATCGTTGTGGGAGTTTTGAATTGTCCTTTTTACGAGCGATTCGAGCCAGTTTTACCTGTAATATGGGCCTGGTATCCTGTCTTGCGTCTGCTTGTTTGGCTTGAAATGGGGTGGTGGTCTCGTCTACCGTCACACAGGAGATAGTACGTGACCAGAATCCTGACAGGACTAATAGAATACTACTTATTCTTTTTTACATATAAAAATATTATATAGGTACTTGAAATATAAAAGGATCCATTCGATTAAAGAATTTATGTTAAGAAAACGAGAGGAAGAAAAAAAGGGAGTATTATTAAACTTTTCTAAGATGTGTATATGTGATATTAAAAGAATGGAACAAAAATCTTACGCATCAGTGTTTTAAAGTATTCTAAAGGGATACTTTTGGAAGAAGGAAGAGACTACAAAAAAAAAAAACGGGAGAAAAGCAGGATTTCCTTAAGACTACGATTATATCTCTACTATATTATGGAATATTGTTTTAGATAATGTTTCACAAGAGAGCAAGACAGGGATGAAGAAAAAATGTATATTTTTCTGTGATTTGCATATGTTTTAAATATTTTTATGTGTTTCTTTCTCTGTCATCAACATCCTTATCATCCACTATAGAGAAATTTTCTCTGCATATCTTTTTTGCTCGTTCATATACAGGATGGACCACAAAATTCCACTTTAGTACCGATTTTTTCAGAATTCAACCCCCTCGAACTAAATAATTCTCACAACTAATAACTTGACTTAACAGTATTTGTTCAAAGTAAAAGTACTGTTCTGACTAATTTGATGTCAAATGAAGCCTTTAATTAAACGGTTTAATTAAAATACTTTCTACAAAGCAACCCTATACATAATAATACCAACCCTGTAT
This sequence comes from Iselma pallidipennis, assembly GCA_037464855.1. Taxonomy (NCBI): domain Eukaryota; kingdom Metazoa; phylum Arthropoda; class Insecta; order Coleoptera; family Meloidae; genus Iselma; species Iselma pallidipennis. The sequence continues at coordinate 23,525 of JAZBHA010000507.1, read as the reverse complement.
TGTACATTTTCATTATTATATTTTGTTTATTCCACTGAGCGTCGTTCCCAGTCTATACATATACGTATATCTACAATAAAATCGGATATGAACTCTGAACCTAGACGAACCAGTAGCAGTATAACAGCAATCCAACAGGGCATAAGGACGAGGGAAAAAGTAAGCAAGACAGACAGACATACTACACTACGTATAGATAGAGAGTGTAGTAATGTTGACCGAACGAAACGAGATTTTTGCGGATGACAGGATTTTTTCCATGTCCTTCTATTCCGTGCCCACCATCCATAAATGTGGAAAAATCTTTTGTCCTCTACATTTTACGTTTGTGCATATATATGTCTGTTTTTATAGGTTTTAAACGAATCAAATTCAAATTAGAATCAAAACATACAATAAATCTCGATAGAAAGTAGAGAGACAGAAGGTGGAGGATTTTGAATACAAAGATTAAATAGATAGAGATTAAAATAAAGTGGAGAGAGCAGAAAAAAGGTGAACAGATAAAGGTGTAATCTTCTTCTAGTTTTTATTGTAGACATTTTATAGTTTTCAGTGTATTTCTGTGTATGAATTTGTGATTTTGTGTAATTTTATTTGTGTGAGAAAAATAATGGAAAGAATATCCACATACGGTTTTACACGTAGCCTGTTATGTTATTATTGTACAAATTTCTCATCAAAACCTCTACATCAATGTATTTATTGTCGTTATAGTATTTGTATTGATTGTTTGAAAAGAATACCGTATTGTCCGAGATGTTCAAATAGATCTAATCGATGGTCACCACCATTAACTCGAATCAAAGAAGCAATGGACAGTTATAATTATAAATATCCTGACTGTGTCAATAATGGTGATGGTATTGATAAATTACGAATTATCAAAGTAGATAACATTGAAGAGAATCCTGTAAAAAAAATCGAACAACCACCACAACAACAGCAAATAGGGCGATTTTTACAGCCGCCCCAACAGCAGCACCAAGTGTTTTATGAAACATGCCCATTTCGAGTCCATGAGAATTGTTCATGGGTTGGTCATACAAAGAAAGATATAATCCGTCATTGTGACCGTAACCATTCGAGCAATATTTTCCATACAACACGTAAGATTATACGTTGTGCCAATTTTGATGTTATAGATTGTACAACAACCGATATGTGCATCATAGTTGTTGCATATAATGAATTATTTCATGTTTATTGCCATGCAAATATTCCAAGAAATATTGTTCAATGGCAATGTTACTATTATGGTATCAAGAAGTTTTCACGGCGTTTTCATTTTGAAATCAGTTTTCAAAAAGTCTATTTATCTAATGAAGAGATTTCAATACGTGCACCGTGTCAATATTTAATGAGACAATACGAACAACAACAACAACAACAACAACAACAACAACAACAACAAGGGCAAAATATCAATAAGGTTGATCATTTTATTGCATTCAGTTTTGACACGTTGAAACAATATTGTCATGAAAGTGATTTATATTTTTCAATCAAAATTATTGACACAAATTCACCAACAACTAATGTACATAGACCAGTAAATAATAGTAATCATTCGTTTAATTATCATCGTTCCTATGCAAAATTGTAATTCCTTCTTCTACTTGTTTTTTTTTTTGTATAAACTGACGTGTATTAATTTTAATTTATTACCAAAAATAAATGTAAATTTCTGCTCAATTTTTTCGATTTCCTTTATTTACTACTTAACCCTCGATATCTAGCCAGATAGAACGATTTTTCAAGATGTAAAAACATGATTGATTGCATTTCTTTCAACTTATCGACAGATCCCTTCCTTAGACGTTTATATCTTTTCAGTAACAACAACAACACCACTACTAAAAAATTCAGCCAACAAGTTAAAATATTTAAAATACGTTCAGTTACCACATCGGGATTATAATTTTTTTTTGTTGCCCCCGTAAAAGTTTCGAAATTATTATATTGACGCTCCACACAGAATTAGGGTTTTCCTCCGTTTTGGCTTTTAGTGTGTTGAAAATCTAAAGTGCTGGGTATTTAGTTAAAATTTGGCATCATTTAACCAACAACTCAGACTGAATTTTAATTGTATGTTGCCTAATAAAGAGACCTATAGTAGTATATCGAGAGAGGGAGAGGAAGTTCTACTCGTTTTCTTCTTGTTAATTAGTTAATTTCGGTAGAGTTTTCGTTTCGCTTTCAAAATATCTACTTGGTTGTGTTTGTTTTAATAAAATAAACGGAAACAGAGGTGGAAAAAAACAGAAACAACCACGTGCAAAATTACCTTTTCTCTACGATTATTTCGTTTGATACTAAATAGGAAAAAAAACGACAAACAGCTAGTCCCTTTTCTAGTCATTCTGAGCGAAATAAGCGAACACGCCGGTTTTTGTTTGATCATGCACGAAAAGTGCTAAGATGTGATAAGGGAACGCGACCAGAATAACACCAACACTTATACAAGGCAAGGAGAGAAAATGAATGAAATAAATGCGAACAAGTTTTTATAGCGGGCCTGGTAGTAGTAATATACAAAGTTAAGTACTTTTTCATTTTCGTTTGTATTCTTCTGGTAAAATTTCAACTTGCCATACAAAACATCTTTAAACTTTATCCTTGACAACCCTTAATTCCAAGTTATTATATATACATCTGCCTCGCTGTTGTAAAATACAATCGTTTTGCAACATATTTTTCTAGTTTCCTGCAAAAATTACCAACATTGTAATAGATGTAAATTTGATGGCAATATATAAACAGATAGGTGAATTATGTTGAAATTTTCACCGTTTTCACCCAACTACAACCACCTTCCATCTCGCTTCTAATATTGTAGTATCATCTCCAGGAAAATGTCAGTATGCAAACATTGCAAGAAGGAGGGCATATCTTGTTATCTCTGAAACAAACTATGCTAATATCCGGTTTGAATGTTAATCCTACAGGGTATGGTATTTCCCTTATATATATATGTGTGTGTGTGTATAGTTTTAGGGGTATAGAGAGCGTAAAGGGGCTAAATTCTCACATACATATTTCTGACCGAAACAACCAAGAATATGTTCCACTACACTATCACTCTATCAATAATTTTCGAATTAATTAACCTACTGGTTACATTAGATTTTCTACTTCGTTGGAAAGTTGTATAGCTAGGGGGATAGAAAAAAGTGACTGGAAAGATTTTGGAAGCGAGTTGGAGAGTTTAAGCTTAAAAGAATTTTATTTGTTGTTGCCGCATGACAAATTCTGAATACAGAACAGAGAGTTTCTGTAACTCTGTGAAAAGAACGAGAAAAAGATGCGACCGAGACTTGGCTACTATAGTTGTAAACAAAACGGGACTAGAAATAAGAAATATTGTATAATTTTGTTGTTTCATTTCACAAATATGGGAAAAATAGGAATTTTCAGACTTCCACAAAACTTTTCTACTCTCTTTCTGGAAAAAAGATTTTTAGAGCAAGAGACAGAGAGAGACGCGAAAAGTCTGGAAGAGAAATATTTCCTCGTGCAAACACTCTTGGTTTGTTGACGAGTGAGGTGACGACGTTAATACGGAAAAATCTCTGCGTGTATCTAATATTCTAGTGACACAGTTATTACCACCATAGTTCTTAACTTTAATGGCTCAAAAATGAAACTTGCTTAACTTTAACAATAAATTTAAATTTGCAGAACATACTGGAATTGTTGTCCTCCTAAGTAAAGTCAGTGGAGTAATTTTTTGTTGTTGTTTTTAATGCGGAAAGCATTTGATATAAACGTGTCTGTATATAATGCTGCTATTTACCATTATTCTTCGTTCTCGCAGTCACTATTCAACATTATCCTTTAATAAAAATCTAAAACAGACCTCATTATGACAAGATTTATTAATTTTGAAATACAGACAAATACGACGAAAATTATTCTTTCCGGTTCTCTTTTTTCTCCCGCCGTCCCTCGTGCCCTATCATACCAATTAATTAAATTTAAATGGAAAAATTATTTATCTCTTCTCAAGGAAAATCTGAAAGCAAAATCCCCCTATATATACACAATTATGATAATGACAATTTTATAGGACAATGCAGAGAAACAATTATCCACATAAACAAAATCTTATAAAACAAGACAGATACGAGAGGAAGACGAGAGAAAACTATGAAGCTTTTATTGTATGTTGGAATTTCCTTTCATATTTCAATTTTCCGTTTCCTTAAAGATTGGATTATTTTTTTTTATAACTCTTTATCCATCCATTTTACGAGATGTATCTTCTTGATGACAAATGTCTAAATTGGACAATAATCAATTTTTTTTTAACGACGGGAGAGAAATTTGTATTCCATTTCAACGAAATAAACTTAATTAATTTCTTATCTGTCGGGCGCTTCTTTATTCAATTTTGTGTTTTACAATTTTTTTGTCACCAATGATAAATGCCTAAATTCTACAACGATCCACTTTAAAAAACGAATTAATATTTCATTTACAACAGAAATTTAATTAATTCGCCACCTTTTATTCTCCGACTTATTGTCTCTTTGATTTTTCCGAGAGGATAAACTAATTTGTCCAAATTTGTCTCCATTTTTTTTTGTGAATATAATTCATTTAAATCTAGTCACCCCCGAATGTTATGGTATAGATAGTTGTTATTGCTTGTAGTACAAGAATTATGACGGCAATAACTATAATTACAAGTCCTCCTTTATGTGGGCCGCCGGTGTCTCACACCAAAGTTCGAGAGGGACCAGTATAAGCTTGATATAGCTTTTCGTTTAGTATGCATAGTGCGTGGTCTGTTTGGCTTTCACGTTCCTAATGAAATTGTCACCAGTATTTAAACGGGTGGCAAAAGGCCACTGGGTGTTACGACGACACCAGTATTGTGACCGGCCGGTCCCTTCATGTTTGCCACAATTCCCAGACATTTCATTAAATTTTCAACTGAATAAATCATGACGGGTTTTTTCTGCTTTGCTGGCTTTTCCGTGTTTTGCTCTATATCTTTCCAAAATCTCTACAATAACGCTACATAAATTAATATTTTTCTTTATTATTACAGAAACGCAGATAACCGACCAGATAAGGGAAAAGCAAGACAAATTAAAAAGTTTGCAATAGTTCCATATATTTTATTTGTCGTAATATTATAGTTTCACGACAAACTTTACCAATTTATCTTCTCAAAAATTAATACCAAATATAGTCGTTTCTCATATATTGCTCCACTTTGCTCTTATCATATCCAGTCCTTTTTGAGTAAAATTAGATTCTCTTTTGTGATTGCTGCAGTTCCTTTTTTTAAATGATTTTTCGTAGATGTACCAATGTAATATTCTACGGAATCACTATTTTCAAATCAAATCAACTCTAATATGGTCATCCCCGAATTGAAAGGGTGGGTATACCTTCTATATGGTAGGATATATAGGAAGAACAGACGGAAGTGGTAGGAAATGGAATTATTGAAGCAATATTGAGTTTCTCGCCTCAAGGTCCAATTTTTTACACAATTTTTTTCTTCCCGCGCCTTCACCTTTTTTCTACGTTCTCTAAGATTGACATCTCTATACGTAACGATAGGTACTATATCAGAAATAGACAATCACTGCATTTATAGACAACTAAAGTGAACAATTTCGTTGGAAATTGTCCGGATTACAGTTGGTGAACGGTTGTAAGCTTTTAGAAAATTTCTATGAAAAGCTTTGTACGGTACACGTAACACACGAAGATAAACCGTCTAAAATAATAACGGTGACATTAACAATAAGATCGTAATATGGGAAAAGACAAGTGGAAAATGAGAAATACTTTTTAATATTTAAGATTTACAAGAAGGATTGTATAAATATGTCAAATTTATTCTATGGCAGATAGAGATTGTAATGAAAATTCATAGAATATGTCTCTATGTAGAGTTGTTGGAAATGTGTGTAAATCCTGCTTGTATGTTATATTAACAGCTGTTGTCATATGCGTTTTAACTTGATTACACCCTACAACCCTTTATATTGTTGATGCTATATAGGGTACTTCCAAAATAGCAACTAAATATTTGTACATGCCTATATGACTATATACTATAGTAAATGTATGATAAACTGCAAATAAAGACAGATAGAATTAGAGAGAAAATTACTTGTTTATTTTCAACACAATGAACTACATTTATATATTAGATGAAATTCAACATTTCTATATGTTCAGTAATTTCAACAAGCACTAGGTTTGTTGTAATGGCAGTTTCTAATTTACGTTTCCAATTAATCAAGTCTTTGAGCTTTGTCTATACCATACCATGCCAAATGTCGACATGCATACACATACGTTTCCCCCCATTAGATTTGTTATTGAATCCGTATTTATCTAATTTTTGTTAAATCTAGTTTTGTGAAGAAAATCTCCTTTTATCCTTCATCAGTTCGAGGATTACTTGTCTAGTTACAACAGGGGGATGTTGGACTATCCTTCAATAATAAAGGAAAATCGAAACACATATATAGATAGGTAGGTTACATGAATCCCATGATATTTCTCACAATTCATCATGAAAACGCAAAGAAATTATATCAGAAACAACGAGGAAATAACAAAACGAAAGGAAAAGAAAAATAACAATGTCTGACAGAATATTGGTAATTCCGGTAATACAAGGAAAAAACAGGCAGAAATATATAAGGAATTACGACCAGTGGGACACACATAAAAGCCCGAATACACTACAGGAAAACTTTTAAATATTTAACAATCAAATGGTCGAATCTCCAAGGAATTAATGATTTTTTCCTATCTCTGCTGTATTCTCTACAGGATCCTATCCAGGTTTCAAATTGGCAAGTGTTATATTTGTTGCAATATTTTAGGTTATCATCCAAAAAAGCAAGAGTAAAAAATAAAAAACCACTCAAAAGTAGATTCTTTGCACGTGTTCGTTTACAGCCCTATGACAAAATTATTTAGGATATTGCGGTGGAAATGAGCCACAAAAAAGGGTTCTTCTACTTTGCCTTTAGTGGTGGCTGTATTCGTAGAATTTCTATCGGAATTTAATAACAACCGATGAACGAACATACCAGATTAAAATCGACATATTTCTAGTGAGACCTTTTTGTTGCCCTTTTCTATCTCTGTCTTTGAATGTGTGTGTACGTATATTTGTTTGATAATAATTGAAATGTTAGCAGAAATTGTCTAGAATCATCGAATGAGTAAAATAAAAGAGACACACAAAAGTCCCGTCCGTTTCTAATGACTCCTGTCGGGATAATGGTAGTATAGTATGGTCCTGAATGTAATTGGCTAACATTTGTGAACGGCAATAATAGTAACAAAGGGAGAGAATCAATCCCACAAAAGGCCGCTCAAATTCTATACGTGACCAAAACCTAATCATCACCAATATATTGGAATTTTATAGAGAGAATTATATAGAGAGATATTAAAAGTGAGGTCATGCAGTGACCGATCTACCGTGAAGCCTATGAAAGTATCCTTTTCGGGTCCCAATCTTGAATGAGGAGGCAGGTTCCTGACGTGAGCATGTGTTCAGGTTGCAAATCTAATCGGAATTGAAGCTGAAGAGATACCGGGATGGAACTCACTTTGCCAAGGGTAGAATAGATAAATGAGGCCCACAGACTAATACTGGGCTCTAGATCCACCAGTGGGCTCTCTATTTCTCTGAGCGAAGGGATCAGAATACCTCTGTAAGTAATCATGAAATTATTTAATTAGTTATAAATGGAACTCTACGAGTTCTAATCTTCTCTAAATAATCTTCTCTATTTGTTTAAAGTTATTACAAAAATATTTAATCTATTGTACAGAAGAGAAACAAAATTAAGTAAATCCAACCCACTCTTCCGACTCACAATCACTTTACTTAAGTTAACGTAAACATAAATACAGCAGAAAATCAACAAAACACTTTGTTGTTCTTGTTACTGTAACAATAGCAACACATCTTTCCTTTCAATCTAAAAACAATTACAACCGATCCAATTAAACGATTAAAGCCAATTGCGATGATGATGATGATGAAATTATATCTCGTTAATCATAGAATATGTCAAAAGAAAACCATGTGGAAGAAAACGAGAGGTATAGAAAGGGTGGTAATAGGAAAGAACGCGAACATGGGGAGAAAAAAAGCACAAAAACCTCAAGGAAAACTTTAACGCTACATAAATCTCAAACTGTTTCTCATCTCAAGAGATGTTTCCGGTTATTTCATCTCTTTCCAATATTTGAGTGGAAAAGGACAGATATCACCATCATCATATCTAGGTAGGTACATATTTAGATGGAGAAACTTTTAATAACAATTGATCAATCAGTTAATTAAAAAAAAACAAACAAAACAAAACAAACAACTGTTATTATCGATAATTGGAAAAAAATAGAGTGTACGGACTGGAAAGAGTAGAGAAAATGTCTAATAATAAGTGGACGATCCGGTTTAAAATCGTATGATTGATTGAAAAGTAAATACTGATCAATTGTTGATGCACAAAAAAAATTACAATATTTATATTTTTTTTGTTTATTTGAGTTGGCGTTTAATCAAAGATAATGTAGATTGAACAGCCAAAATATGCTCAAATAAAGGAGAACCTTACCCAATTGTTGACTCAATCACGTTAATTAATAAGTTAATTAATTAACATGAAAATGGTAGCAAAAACAAGATTTAATTTATATAGAAAACATTAATTTATTTCAACAATATTACAATAATTTCTTTTATACATAATAATAGGTCTGTTCCTTCAAGAATTCAAAACTATCAGAAAAGTCCCAAAGAGTCCGAGGCATGCGCAGATAGTCTAGTTTTAGCGTTTTTTACGCATTTGCGCATGCGTCTGACTGTTTCGGACTTTTCTGATAGTTTTGGATTCTTGAAGGAACAGACCTAATATATATAGATGTTCTTATAAATAGCGCTTAAAAATTATAGTTATTATAAAAATTGAAGCCAAAGGAATCACACAATTTGCTTAAGTACTACTAATAATAATAATAATATTAATAATAATACAATATAAAAAATATACAAAAAGTCCAGAGATGCCGGCAGAAATGTAAAAATAAGTCACTAATTATTTGTACAAAATTTATAAAATTCTAGATGCAATAAAAGGTAAAATTGACTGTTTTTTACAATAAAATAGGCCATTTATATTTTATTTATACATATATCGTTGTTTAAATATTAAAAATTTATAATAAAAATCCTCTTTGTCTAGTTTTTTGGAAAAATTTAGCACATTTACCACAGCGCTCTTGTATTTGGAAATTTTATCGTAAACAGTAGATATTAATCAGTCTTTTTCCGGGCCATATTTTACTGATTTCCCTCGAAATTTTCCCCACTTTCTGTAAAAGAATACAGCAAATTGTTCACGTTCCATTAATGATTGTTGTATTGTTGTCTTTTTTCAATTCATTATCAATTGTCGCAATTGTAATTTTCTTCTCATCTTTATTGTTATAATCTAATGGAAATTTAAAATTCAATTCCCGTTCATCACCAAATAACGGACTATGATTATTATCAATAAAATCCGGATCAATATCATAATTATTATCAAATGTTAATTTATCTTCGTTTGTATAATATTTAGCAGCATGTCGACGTGTATAGAATAGAAAACCGATAATAATAATAATAACTAGAAATAATAATGAGATTGATGTTGTGGTTGCAATTAAACTGATACGTCCATCATCGCCCAATAGGAAAAAATTTGCATCACCTGTTGTATAACTGGGCACCGTACACCATGTCAATTCATTACGTTTTAATAGACCCAGTTTCCTACCTTTTACAATAAATGGTTGTGTACATATCAGATCACTATATTTATATGGTATTGTTCGATTAATACGTTCCAATAATGGTATTATATAACATAAATCACACGACCATGGATTTTTATCTAATTGTAATATACGTAAATTGTCGAATTTCTCCAATAATAACTCATTTAAACCACGAAAACGATTCGAACTTATATCTAATTCTTGTAAATTATCTGGTAATATATCCGGATTAATTGTTGTTAAATAATTCTTTGATAACGACAATTTTTTTAGTGTTTGTGGTAAATGTATTGATAAATCAAATAAACTACAATCATCCAATGATAATTCAATTATTGTTAGATTTTCTAATAAGTCCCTCAATAAATTGAAATTTAATCGATTATTACCATTTAATTGTAAAATTTTCAACGTACTTCTGATTGTTGTTAGAAATAGATTTTTATCAATTATTTCTAATTGATTATTATAACTTAAATCTAATTCACTTAAATTGTATAGTTTATCAAATGAATTTGTTGAGATTTTTATTAAATTATTCCGGGCTAAATTTAAATATTTCAATTGTGTTTGTTGTACAAATACTGAATTTTTTATCACTGATAATTGATTACCATTTAAATATAAATATTGTAATCGTTTCAATGGTTGAAATAAATCATTTGTTAGAAATGTTAATCGATTATTACTTAAATCTAAATATGTTAAATTATATAATAATTCGAAAAGTTTCTTATCGATCTTCTGTAAACCACACGAACTACATTCAAGTGTTTGCAATTCCTAAAATAATCAATTTAAACGGACAGAACAATAGTAATTCGGTGGGATTCACACCAAAGTCATCGTCCACAAGGACTTTGTTCACAGTTGAGCGCAATTCCGGCAGCAAGTCCTCGTCAAACCCTCCATCCATTTACAGTTGAAAAGCTCGGCTAATGGCAGGCAAGCATGCAGGTTACAGATTTGTGGGTGGAGCAAGCAAATCTCCAAGTCTACGTGGACGATGACGATGACTTCGCGCTGAATCCCACCGATTGTGTGTAATTTTTCAACGTACCTGTATATCTTCGAAAACGATCGGATTCAATTCATTCAAATGATTTCCACTCAATTTCAAAGTTTTCAATTTTTTGATTTCCAAAAAGATTCGTGGCATCAATTCTTGAAAACAATTATTCTGTATAGATAAGGTTTGTAGTTTTTCTAGAAATCGAAATGTACCACTTGGTAATGAATGTATACAATTATCATCTAAATATAATTCTTTCAAATTTAATAAACCATAAAAATTATGTTCCAATGGTTGTTTGATATTATTCATCGATAAATTTAATATATCTAAATGTCGTAAATTGTAGAAAAAATATTGTCCCAATTGTGGTATATTTGAATTGACTATATGTAGTTCTTTTAGATTTTTAAAATTTCGAAATATTGGACTCATTGTTAATTCATTCATTCGATTAGTCGGTGGTGTTATCAATATGACTTCAATTGTTTCACTGAGATTTGTTAATGTTAATGGTCCAATCATACCACCTTCATTACATAGAACTGTATCACGTCCTTTATTATCTAAATAACATAAACATTTATTCGGGCATGGTAATTGGGTTGTTGATGAAATTATTTGCGTTGTAAAAACTATCAGTTGCAGTAGCAGCGAATTGATGGAAATCTTTGAACAGATCATCCTGCAACAAACAAAAATAATAACAATAGTCATCAAATGTATTCGAATATTATCTGTCCAAGCTAAGAAGAACTTTGAGTGGAAGTGCGCAATCGACTTGTAATATTATCAGTGCAAAGTCCTATGACCGCCCGCTGCGCGAAGGCGAGAAGGCGAGAAGTGGTCACCGTACGCGCGTTACTTCGAGTGAACAACTGGCCGCTATGTAGTCATTGAATAGATCCTCCCGCCACGAAGCTAGCGCGAGAAATGCCAACGTTATTACAATGCATAATAGACCACATGTGGACACTCTTTGGTTCTGCCGCGCACGGTCATCAGACTTTGCACTGATAATAGAAGTGGGGAGTTCGCGCCTCCGTTTGGTTAGCGAAAGCACTGGGTTCTTCTTAGCTTGGACTATTAATATGTTTCTTGTGAAAGTCTGAGCTTTAATTCAAATTTATTTAAGAAGCTCGACTCTCTCTAGAGTCTAGACTCTAGAGAAATGCCAATTTTCAGCATATTCACTCAAAAAAATTCATTTCCAGAAAATGTCAGGACCGTTTACGGAAAAGTATGAGACATCTTTCGATCTTGGCAATACATCAAGTCCTGTTTTAAGTTTATTGCATATATTGATTTACAATTTATTGGAACACATTTACGTTATCAAGTCTAATAGGTAAGATAGAGTGAATTTTCTTTATAACGAGACATTCTAGAGAAATTCCATCCAATTTGTCGACCATATATATATTTTGTTTTCTATTTTTATATATATTTTTCCAGTTTTATTCGTGAAAACCAGTTCACATATTATTCGACACACAGAATACGTGACCGCCGGTTGCTTTTACCTGACTTCCGTCAGTACAACTACCTCTATTTCCGGAATACTATAATGCCATGAATTATTATTATTATTATTATTGAATTTGTTTGCCTCTATTTCAGGTTATTTTACCAAAAAAATCAACTAATAATAACTTGAAATCAGCTGAACAAACAAAAAATGCGAAGCACAAGACAGGCAATTATTGATTCCACCAACTACTACTACCACCTCATTAATCAAATATTTTTAATAATAGAGTTACTTAAATGACAGGATTCAGGATTAAGTTAGTCCTTTCCACTACGAACTACAAGTAGAGATTTAGTCTTTCTATTCCACTCAATCTTTCGCTTGATCGCCGGTCATAGTATTAACCGAAATGTTGGAGAGGAGTATTGAATTAAGTGGACGTATAAAGCGTCTTTGAGGGGATATTGGTGAGACTGTTAATCGGGATTTTCCAGACACTTTCAAGTCCTCAATAGTTACAACAGAGCTACAGAAGATATGTCGTGTACAGCAATTGGATAAAACCCTACAATTTTACAACCCCAAATCTGGATCGAAAGGATCAAAAAATCTTCAATAATTGAAACTGGATCAAATTTACGAATACCTTTGACGAGAGAAAGAGGGAGATGGGGCAAAAATTAGTTAACATAAAAAAATCAGAATCAAAAAGCAACAAAATCCCTTTCATGTACATTAAAACAACTTGAACACGAGAAGTTCAGTGTAAAGGAGTGGAGTGATAATACGATTAGACGAAAAGTTGCGGTCTTTATGCTACACACAAGGTCTTGCATCTATCTCTCTTTCTACTGCTAACTTTCAAATAACAAGTAAAGATCTTATTAATTATTCACTTTTCGTTTCAACTTTAAAATCGTCAGATCTGTACATTTTACTAAATAAATACAAATTCAATCTTGAAAACAGAGAGCGATTCCGTTTTGGTACAAGACGAGTTCCATTCATATTTGGCCAATTCAGGTATTTCCATATTAGACAGGTTTTACTGTCTAGTTTCGAAATTCTAATAGAAAATAAGGGAATGTCAAGTTGATTACAATTACATTCTGGTTTAGAGAAGAAAAGCCAACATTCTGGTTTAGAGAAGAAAAGCCAACGACAAACTAGAAGAACTAATTCAAAAATGTGAAATGTTTCAAGTAGTTGCAATATTGATTTATTACGTTCCTTGTTTGTTTTTTTTTTATTATTATTTCAATTACATATTGTACGACGAACATGAAAAATTGAGAGAAAAAGATGTAGCTCTAGCCAGCGCACACATCACACCACCACCATCACCATCATGTACAAAGGGGCCATTCAATTTTCCTTCAAAAGACACCCAATAAAGGAATTTTTTCGTTATTGAATTGAACTGAATCGAAATTGAATTTTATAACAACTCTTCCTATATGATGTACCTACCTCTAGTAGGTATGTCGTGTCGAGATATTTATGATAACAACAACTACTGGCAATCAATTAATTCATTGAAATATGGTGGAGGGAATGAAATTAAATTTCGCGGAAAACATATGGTTATTAGTTCATAATTTCATCATTCCTGTGAATAATCCTTTGAAAATCTGGAAAATCGCGAATAGACAAGGGTGTAGTGTCATAAACGGTGTAGTTTTCACATACGATTTTCACACAATGTAATTTTGTTAGATTTGATGAATGATGATGAGACAACGAACGAGTATAGCAGAACCATAAAGAGAGAGAGATAGACTGAGATAAATTATTGTTAGGTTTGATAATGGTTTATATATCATCATCACTAGAAATTCTCCCCAATTTTCGCTTCAACTATTATTAAACTAGATAGTTAACGTATTTCTTAGATTAAAATCCAACTCAGTTTTTGTTACTCCTATCCTATCTATCTAATACTAAAGTCAAATTATTTGTACGTGTATGTGTATGCACCTGTTCCTGTATTTACATAGAGACAAACACACACACAGATTAAACAATCTCCATTAAGGACATTAACTTAATTACTAATTAAAGTTATCTTTTACAGTCAAAAACAGGAAGAAAATTCATATCATTATCATTACCATAATCTTCATCAATTATCATTAAGCTGACGATTGTATATCTTTGTTGGAATTAAACGGAGATTCGCGTGAACGATCTAGATTTAACGTTTTAATTTAATAAAATTTAATCGACTCCCATCATCATATTGACTCTTTAGTATTTTGTTGAATTCAATAAATTTCTGGAAAAAACCTAGAGGGTGGCATTAATAATAATAATCTTTTCGATTCATTGGGCAAATTGGACAGGTCATCTATTGTTTGAAGTGCTCGCACACACAATACTCATGAGTACTGATTCGAAAACACCACTTCTAGCTAGCTATTTCATACATGGGTTAATTCTATTTCGAAAAATCAACAAAATTGATCGAAAATGTTTCATGTTGTTGCCACATAAATTCTATAGTAATTGTTTCTTGGGTGTTTGTCGATTGTTCGTGTGTTTGGAGGGATATATGAGACAACTTTCAAAAATTTTTTTGATGAAATTATTGAAAAACTTTCCCAGAAACAAATATGATAGGAAAAAAGAAGAATTATCACTATAGTGCCATATTTTCAGTTATTGATCTCTCGATAAGAATCGAGTCGAGTCTTAATAATTCAACCAAGTCGTATGTGTGGTTTTGAAATCGGTAATAAATACCGGATCTTGGCCAGTATCTGTTCCGGTCTGAAGAACATCTTATGCAGGCATACACATACATATACATATGTATATATAGATCATTCAAACCGGAAGTGCAATCCGGCTATACCACTGCTAAACTTGAGAGGGAAAGAAATTATTGGCACAACTCGAGACAAGGAAGAAGGACGAAAAAAACGTTGTTAACGGCGGTAAATAACCCAACAACAACAACAACAACAATACACTTTTCGTTCTCTTGATTTTTTCCCCTTCGTCTACACTTCCGTTTCAACCGCCAACACTTTAAATGACTTGTTGGGGAAAATCTAAGAGAGAACCTTTTCTATGAAACTACCTAACAACGATAAATATCCATTTTCTTTGCAACATGCTCTCTTTTGTGGGAAATTATTGTGGATAATCACTGACCTACAAGATTTTCGTGTAATTCAACAAATAAAGAGGGACTGGAATAAGGGAGGCTACCTGTTGCAATTATGTACTGTACTGTGTATATGTTTTTTTTTTCGGTAGGAATAAACAAGGATGTTAATGGTTTCTGACAGGAATCCCCTGAAAATTCTGAAAATCTTACAAAAGCTTTCACATACCTATAAAGTTTAAATGTCAGACTGTTTTGATAAAATACCTCACAAACAGCACAAGTGTGTGTAATTTAACGAAACGGGGAAAATATGGCTAGCTAGAGAACGATGTAAAAATCAAAGAATTACAAACAACAGATTGCGAAACTGCCAAAATGTTTACAAAGTTTAATTAATAACATTCTACTACAAAGTAATGAAAATTATGGCCAAAAAAAAAATGGGGAAAAAATGAGAGAAAGATCATTGACCGGAGTTGGCGAAACAGATAAAAATTTCTGGAATACGATCAAAATTCTTAAATATTAAAGTGCTCGTTATTGATATGCTGTCCTCGAGTACTCGGATAGTTGTTGTGGCCAATATCGAAAAGACTACAATTTCAATAATTCACAACCAAATCGTATAGTTTTTTCGGTCACAAATAAATGGCACGCTTCAATGCGAAGCACACAAGAAGAAGGGAGGAAAATTATTAGCACAATCTAGCGAAAAAAAAAGGCTGTTATATAAAGGAACAACAATAAAAGTGACACTATCCTCTTCACTTAACCCTCCACTTTCTCGCTGTATATTTTTCGTTTCGTTTTAACCACAAAACAGCTACTAACCACCCTAATTTACCACCACTTTAAATGACCTGTTGAGAGAGAGACAAACCCGTCTATAGTATGAAACCGCCAACAACAACAACAACAACCACGATAAATACCCATTTTCTCTACATCTACTATTACTACAATGAAGCTTTTGTGTGAAATTATTGTAGATAATCACATATTATTACTACAAGATTTCCACGCAGTAATTCAGTCAAGTAAGAAAGAGAGAGAGTGAAATTGAATGGAAATGGGGAAGACTACCTGTTGCAAGTACTACCACCCTGGAAAATTCGTTTTAAAATTTTTCCTTTCTAACTAGGAAAAAAGCATGAACACCTGATAACTATCCTGTAACACATTTCCATGTTTATCTAGTCTGTCGGTTTTTTTTTTGTTAAATCATTGTCGTTGTTGTTATTCTTACATGAATTATTATACAAGAACATGTGTTGTATTTATCGTTTATTATTCTTTAAATATTTTTACGGTAGTAACAAATGCAAGAAAGAAAAAAAGGAGGTGAAAGCCCTCTATTACATACCAACAATCTTTGATTGAAACGTGATTAGAATCCTGTCCCTTCGATTATAACACACACGAAAAAAATCCAATTTTTTCTCCTCTTTTTCCTAACAATATTAACGTGGTAATGATGAATTTCGGAAAAGCAACGAGATTATCAGATCTGAAGTGGACGACTTTTATGAAATCCTATTATTAACATGTTCTCGTCTCCTTTTATATATATGTCCGTACAACGATATTGACCTCAACTTTAATCGAGGGAGAGGAGAACAGTACACGCAATTTCTTTCAATAGGTTTTACTTTATGGAAAAAAAAATGAAGAAATGAAAGCGGAAAAAAGGAATTTGTATAGAAACGGATTTTTTTGTATTAAAAATAATCAATAATTTTTAATTAAAAAAAAAAAAAATCTACATACACAAAACGTAATCTAAACAGATTTTTTTCTTTTCGTCCTTGCTGCCTTTCGACTTACAGTCCACCCATCTGGTAACCACATTTTATATATATAGGTATATAATCTTGTTGGTAATTGTGTTTCTGATAGAAATCTCCGACTAAAAATTACCATTAAAACCTTTTCAATTAAAATTAATTAAAATGGATTTATTTCAAATAGGTAGGGGAGAGAGAAAAATGGAGATTACAGAGGAAATCATAAATTTTTTCCACAACTCACTGATTTCTCTGACAGGTACACTGGATTTAGGAAAAGAAACAATCAGATAAAAAACTGCATCGTCAACACAATTCCAATCTGAACTAAGCCCTAATTTTCCTTTTAACAAAAAAAAACAACAACCCAGGAATAGTGTCGCATGCCTAAACACTCCCATCATGAGAACCTTTAAATTAAGTCAACAAAAAGACAACCTAATAGAAGACCAGGTCATATGATGCAATTTATTCCTGAATATCTATATCTATAGTTTCTATTGCTCTAAAGTTACATAGACTGGCAAGCAGGATGAAATTTTGCTGCCGACTTCCTACGATTTGTTACACACAGTTTTCTCCCTCAGTGTTCCTGTAGCAATAAGCAGCGTCGTTATTTTCTGTCAGCTCAATAATTTCCCTGCATTTCCGTATAATATATATATATGGAAAAACCAACTGTTTCGATCTCCGTCTGTTTCACTGCCATTTATAGTTCGTTTTGTTTGTTGAAATCAAGAATACAAAAAAACAACAACACAGAAAGTTCATGAACAAATTAACTCCATTTTGTATATTGCACCACCCTCTATATGTTAAATGTTTGGAAAAAAAACGTATGCCAGTGATAGTATTTTGCAATTTAAAAATATAAATCAACGTCTATATATACTGTTGCTATTTAGTAACAATATCTCTATCTCGTTTACTCCCATATAAATGTTGCTTATACCTAAACACATATGTTATTGGAGTGTCTGTACTCGTTTATTATGCTAGAAGCTATTTGGTTTTTTGTTTTGTTTAACGAGGGAAAAGAGATTTTCCAAGCTGTGTGCTATTAGTTTAAAACACGGGGAATAAGGGAAACGGGAGGCGTGGTGGAAACATAATCTTGCCTGCTCTAGGCAATATACCAGTTATGTTTTGGCAATTTTTTTTCTTTCTTCCTGTATCAAATACGCCCGGAAAACTTGAAATATTACCGTAGTTAGCAAATTTAGTTTAATTTTGATGCGAAAAAAAACACAACAATTAATCCTATAATCACAACAACACACATACAGACAGAGAAATTCTTTTTTTGGGGCGTTTTTCCTCCTGCGGCTTTTTATCTTTGGTGGTATTATCGATAACATGAATGATGGGCTGGCAAAAGAAGTTTGACATGCTCACATACATACACATACACACGCACCGATATCGTACAGATATATCAAGGGAAATTCTCGAAAAAAAAAAGAAAAAGTCTGTCTGAATTGACAGATTTTCAAATGATAACAGAAAAAGAGGTGAAGTGAAATTTTTGTTGCCAAACCACCACCATTAGAGACTTTTGCTGAACTGACAAGAGTTGATTTGAGGCTCTTTTTTGAAGACAGAATTGTATTGTCGGAACAGTAGGAACAAACAAACAATATAATATGATTACAGCAACAATTATTACAATTCAACGAAAATTAGTATTATAGGGACAAATTGAGTATTGAGTTCATTATCATGAGATAGAGGAGCAATAATAATAGGACGAGATAGAGGAATGAATAGACTACATTGTCCGTCAATCAGTCAATATGAATAAATAATTGTACCGTGCGAACAAAAATAAAGTGAAAATGCATTACTGGGAACGTACACAGCGCATGTTAATATTGTTTTGTTAATTAAAAAACAGACAGCAATTCTATTAAAAGATCGAATATCAACAAACAGTAGTGCCAAAATATCACTTGGTAAATAAAACAGTAAATAAAGGAGCGAATAATCGTGTGACTGTTCATTGGATGATGATGATAGTGATGATAGGTAGATGGTTGTTACTATAAATGGAGCCCTAACGTTGTGTGCTAAAAGGGGGCGGCAGCGGGTGGTAGTAACTGATGACATGATGTCAATAACAGCGCTTCTGTTACATTATTATCAAAACGATCATAACACAGTGACATGGGACTATGGTAAAGTGTAAGTAACTATATATACATAAGCGACAACGCGAGTGACAAAGATAGTGATAGATAGGAAGATGGGTCGGAAATTGGAGATCATTCTACTATAACTAAAAAGGTGACCACCCTCTGCCATCTACTCCATTTAGAGACGCCGCCGCCATCCTTCGTGCACTCTCTCACGCTGCTCTATTTTTTCGATAACTACTTAATAAAGTAGAGATAGATAGGTAGGTACCTAATAGAACTTTAGAGATTTTTTAATGAAATAATTCTAGTTATTTGAAACAATATGACAAGAACAGGAAGGGTGAAAGCACAAGAAAAATGATAGTTTCTTTGTTAAGTAGCGAGAGCAGAGGCAAAAATAGAGCGAAATGTATAACAACTTTGATATATACGATTTATCATTTCATCACGTCTTTCAAGCCACCACCTCCACCCCAAAGATGAAAAATTGTTGCTTAAGAAATTACGACAGGAACAAAATGATGGTTAACCCCCCCCCCCCCCGCACCTACTATCTTAACAACAACAACAACACGCTCAATTATTAATAGGATTTTTTTTTTGGTTTAAATCATGAAACCTCTACACGTTCTCTTATCAACAAAGGATGATAATAATAACAATCCTGGGAAGAATTCAATTGTGTTCGATTTTAATTGAATTGCGCCAACTTTTTTTTGTAATCTTTACGATTTTCTATTTGTGTATCAAATCTAAATAGTAATTTCCTCACTTTGAATATGAACAAAAAATTAACGACTTCACACACATATGAAGACTGGAACAGGGCTAGACACCATCTGCCCTTTTTAATTCGAGGAAACGAAAGGGTAACACACAGATAGACAGATAGATTGGGACGCAGGTGGGAACAATTGTCATAATAAATCTGGAGAAGCGACAATAATTAGGAGATACGTACTGTATATACACACAGGAAATTCAAGAATTCATTAATTTCGTTCTTGATGAATGTTGTTATTTCTGTTTTACGTACGAAAAATGTTACTCTAAAATCTAGAAAGATGGACGGAAAAGGAGAAAATTTGGATAGAGAGTGGGTGAATAGAAGGAAGATTTAATTTAGAAGAGAACGATCTGAATAGAATAATTTGAATGTTTTGTTTGTCTTCCAATCGAAAATAGCAGGGGGTAAACTGAAGCAACTGAAACCAAAACAATGATAAATCCTGACATATAGTTTTTTATTTCGTTTCCACTACAATATTAAATTAAAACCGCAAACTTCTAAATTTCCCCTATGAACACCTATATAGTCTATCGTTCTAGATACTTTTTTTCGCGCTTTACTATATCAACTTTCCATTATAGGTAGTCGATCGACCCTGTAATTAAACAAAGATATTTGATATTTATGGGAAATTGTTATTCCTGTTTGTATAAAAACGGTACACACCTTAAAAAATATATATTGCCTATCGATAGTCAATTTTGAATTCGTTAATAATTGACAGCTTTTTTTGGTAAATTTCTTGGAACTAACGACAATATTGCGGAAATTACAATAGTTGCAGTACTAATAATAATAGTGATGATAATGATCGGAAGTGCAGAAACTAACACTAATTCTATCCAATACATACATACATATACGTCACATACATACACAATAGACTATCGTTTCCGGGATGTCTATTTTAATCCTATTTTTAAAATTGTTGTTGTTTATGTAATTTTTATTAATGTACCTATTTATGAACAAATTTTAATTATTTGATTACAAAAAAAAAAACAGAGGAGAATATTTAAAAAATCGATTAAATTCTGTTAATTAATAACCATGATGAAGAAGAGAAAATAAACAAAAAATATAATTGAAAACCAATAAATCGGGTGGTAATCTAAACAGAAATTGAAAATTTCGTAAATAAATCAACCTGGACTGTTAATTGGAAAATTTGGAGAAAAAAAAACCAAACATTAATGATTGACTGTGTAGAGATTTTCTTTTACAAATTATAAAAATTTATTATTTTTATAATAAAGTTATCTAAATACAAGTTACTAAACACCCCGATCCATAGAGGGCAGCAGTTGATAATAATCAGGCGTCGCGACGCTCATTCTACTATGTATACAAAATCGAAAAATTCATTCAAAACAGTAACTAATAGTTCCATTCAGAATACAAAACAAATACGAAAAGGTTCAGGGAGCACACCTGGAAGTTGACCATACAACCATTTAGGGGGCAAAAAAATAGATATAGAAAGAACGCGAGTGAAAAGGATAGAACCAGGTGGTTGATAGATTGGATAATTTCGCCCCCCTTTTATAATTGATGACAATTATCGTTTTCGGGATAAAAAGATCGACAATTTTGTAATTATTCAAGTGTGTTAATAATTTCTTCGTGTATTGTTCCCCTTTTAAAACCACAGGAAATTGGATTCGAACTATATACACAGTTTCGATCAAATATCGATCATATTGTTGACTATTATTAGTATCATTATTATTATTTTAGAATAGAAGGGTAGAATTTTTAAAAGATCGACGACCATCGAGTTTTATTATTATTCTAGTGTAGACCAGATGTGGTGGCAAAAAAAATCGCGAAAAATAAAAAACATGAAATATTAAAATTGTTTCACACGAATATATTTTTTAGAAATCTCTATAATTAGAAAAAAATGTGCAAACGACAACATAAACACAAAAAAAAATGATGAACAATATGTTTATTATTATAATTTTTTATTGTTTATTAAAAGACAAGAGTGGGAAAAAATTGCGATCTTTGCATGTGGTAGTAGATGTCTTTTTTCCTTCTACTGTATTTCTTATAAGCACAAGAAAACCAATTCAATTCGATTCAATTCTAACAAGAAACTTCAGGTATTTCTATACACTATATGTATAGGTAGGACAGGTAAAATCGTGATCTATACAAAAAGCTCAAAGCTCAGATTCAACTATTGAATCAGTTTCTTTTTTTTTGAAAAAAATGCAGAAACTAAGCAATCAATTAGACTCTTACCTTGATGTATTTGTTCGATTTGTATAAGACTTGCTAGTTAATTAACACTGACAATTGTTGGTTTTTGCGTAAATAAAGCCACACAAAATCTACTAATCACGTGTAGATTGTTTTGAAAATCGTAGAATCAACCACTGTTTTATGTCATCATATTAAGCACTGGAACAAAATAGTTGTCGACATTCGATAACAACGCACGCATCTCTATAGTATAGCTTTTTGTATACAGTAAGCTTGATTCGTTCGATTTTACTACCATACACATGCGCATTTAGAGCTTTTTCACACATACATACACATATGAGGCACATTTGATTTCATTCAATTTTTCAAATAAATAGAGGGAGATATGTAGTGGAGGAGCTTTTGCGAGCTTTCGGAATTTACGCACAATTCTCCATATTTATACAAGAACTACCGCTCTATTCTAGTTTTTTTTTTTTTTGGAAATTTCGAGTAGTACCAGCATTAGGGTGGTTTTTGATGGTGAAGGGGGTTGATATGCAACGCTTGCAATTTTATAGATTCATCTCATAGGGTTGGATGTATGCGTAATCTGTAACCCTTTGTGTCATCGAATTGCTCACAGAGGGTTTTATCCGTGATTGCAATTTACAAATAGACGATAACAGAATAGAAATTTAAAGTTTTAAGTAGAATTTGTAACCATTTTCTAAAAGCAATTTAAGTCTGCCACAAACTTTCATGATAGGATTTCTGTTAAAATTCTACAAACAATAATCCAACTGCCAAACTTTATAGTTTGATAGTAAATTGTCATATCAGTGATTGAAAAAGAATTGATCAACTATTAATAATTTTAGATTTTTATAGAACAGGGATGTTGTCAATCAATTCCAGTCCAAAGGGATTGTTCAACTAACCACCAACAAGATGAAATGAAAAGTATGGTCGTAAATATAACATTTTTTTTTCTCATCTCTCGAATCCCTATTTATTTTTTCGTTGTAGCCCTAAAATCTAATTACATTTAAGTGCTACCACCCTAACATATTCTCTCTCTAACGGGTATAGTAGAACATAAATATTCATGCCCATAAGACATTTACTTCAATTCACATCAATTTACATATCAAAACACAACATTTGATGATAAGGGACTCTTTTTAGGCTTAGGAAAATTATCAATAT
>JAZBHA010000506.1:49234-60778 GCA_037464855.1 Iselma pallidipennis | reverse complement strand
CGAAGGGTACCGCGGTACCCCGGTTATTGAACGACGTTAAAAAGTCCGGATATTGACAGAAGGGTTAAACAGTCGATTTTAAGTCCAATTTCGAGCTTAATTCCAACTCAGATCCCTATTTATCGGTGGATTTACTTGATCGATTTAGTGTCAGATATTATTGACGGTCGTACATAGTACTGTATGGATTCTTTGTCTTTCATAGTTTCCATCTTTTGTGTTGCCTACCACGATTAACTCAATAAATCGAAGACTTGATCGAAAAAGTCTGTTTACACATCGTTTTTCTAAGGATTTTAAACGAAAATCGTCAGACGAAATCTGTTTATTCCGATTCCTACTCAGTTTCGTGTTCAGACGTCCGATTCTCGACTAAGGCTGGGCATGATCTTCGATATATCGATGAGAATATCGATAATAATTATTGACACGTAGCAAATAGTAATCCATTTCTGTCGATATGTCAATGAAATATCGATTATTTATCACCATATCGATATGCCAAAAATATCGATAATTATCGATATTTCGATATTCGACAATATCAATATCGACAATACAAATCGACAGCTCAAAATTGGACATAAAATCGACTGTTTAACAAGCCCTTTATGATTTTTGGAAAAACCCAGTATTTTCCGAAACAAAAAAATGCCACCAACCCACAATAATCCTACATATGCATATAAATTTAGCACTTTTGCGTGTTTCGAACATAAGTAATGTTTTGTGTACATGTAGTACGTTGCATGTTACATACAAATATGTCGATATATGTACAGATGCAACATTTTCGTGGCCTTGTTGCTCTTTTTAAAATTACGCCCTCTCATACAGGTTGCGTAGGTGGTTGTAGGCTAATGTATTTATAAATTCTACATGAAAAAGAGCAAAGAAAATGCGAAAAAAAAAGAAGCACCATTGCAAACACCTGATTCCCGTGGTGAATAAGTTTTTGATCGAAATAGAAAATTAGAGATTTAATTTGACGACATATTTATTAATTGTAATAAAGAGTCTAAATAATAATAGAATAAGAAAAGAGATAGATTAAGGAAAGAAAATTGGAAATACCGTTAACATAGATACGTAACCCACAAAATGAATAATCAACGAAATGACCCTGCCACTACTTTTTCTCTTATGAATCACACTTTGTGTTTTTATTCTATAACGAATAGTAAAAGCCAATCACCGACTATAACAACAACAACAAAAAAAACGTACACACAACAACAATGCAAGGAAGAGGAAAAACTCAAATTATGAAAATTTATTAAAAAAATCAATGTTAAAAAACAAAACGGGGAAAAAAATAGATATGAAAGAAAAACCAATAGATCAATAAAATTTTGGAACAAATCTTCTCTGATCGTAAATAAATACTAGGCGAGCTAATTTTGATTTGTTTTCAAACTACAAAATAGCAATTTCTTATTTAAAAATAACATGTGCCATTCAAAAATATAAAAATAAGATTGCAAAATTTCATTAGAAATTTTTTTTGGGGGGAGAGAACAAGAAAAATTACAAATATTTTCTTGATCAAATTTATGAACTTTTGAGAAAAAAGTTCATCGACCTTATAGTATTATTTTTATTGCATTTATATATTTCTATTTATTCTTATTTTTCGTTATTTCTTGGAAAATATCAAGTTTTCTCTTTTTTTTTGTAATTCTTTTATGAACAAAACAAACACTTCCTACTGATTTTTATTTGTAAAATAACGGCTATACACCGAGTAAATGAAATCCCTTAAATAATTCAAACCATTGATTTTTATTATAAAATAGGTGGTCGAGAAAAAAGGCACTGAAAATTTCGCCAACAGTTTGAGAGCTGCTGGAATCTAACAAACATACAAGACATAGATAACAAAAGAATCTCCTTATAGATAAATAATTGTGTCTAAGCGACAGTCAGGCGGGTTTGAGGTTTGAATATTGTAAGGGATTTCAATTACACCCTGTATAACGAGCTATCCAAAGAAGTTCAAAAAACAAATCAAAACAACCACAAGCCTCCCTTTCGAAGAAGCCTGATTCTGATGGGTGTGATTTTTTGTTTTCTTAAAATTTTTTTAAGTTGTTATTTTTAACTTACGTTCATTAGTCTGTACTAGATTGTTGAGTGAACCAGCCCTAACCGGTATCAGTTCATGTTGTTCCTGTTCCGGTAAATAACTACTCCTTGGTCTTGTCCTTATCGATGATACACTACTACTACCACCAGGTCCAACAGTGATTTGTAAACGACTTTGTAAACCTTTCTCTTTATCAAAACTACTTGTTGAATATGTTAAACTTGAATTTCTTGATGTTATATCAATTGGTGGTTGTGGTTCATTGGATGGTGGTCGTAGAAATAAATTAACACTAGTATAACTACGTGGTGATGTGGCTGATGATGATGATGAAGATGATAATGATGATGATAATGCAGATGGTTCTTGACTAAATAACCATGGTTGTTGTGGTGTTAATGTTAACATTGATGTACGTCGATCTGTTGTTGGACTTCGTACAACATCCATTGAACAATTCACATTCAATGATAAATTCACACTATTATTATTAACACCTAATAGAGTGTCAGTGGTTTGTGTTGGTGTTGTAGCTGTTTGCTTTTTACGATCATGTTGACTTCCCGATGGTGACGTCGTCGTTGTTGATGTTGTTGTTGATGACGACGACGCTATTGTTTGCTTTGGAAGATTTGATGGACGCTTTGGATTCGATGATGGTGATTTTGGTGGTTTCTCACTAATCTTATCTGAATTTAATAATTTATAAACATCCCGACATTTCTCTGATAATTGTATGTTATGTGATTTTTTTGGCAAATTTTTTGATTTTATATCAAGATGATCAGGACGTTTAACAAAAAATGAACTTTTACCAATATTTTCTGATTTGTTCTTTGTATTAACACACACGGAATCGTGTTTTTTAGAAAAACTCACAACATTACGATTAACATCACTATTATTATTATCACTAAGATTATCAGTCATTGCGGTGGTAGGTTTATTAGTTTTGTTGTGCTCTTCTTCTTCTATATTCTCCTTATTTTCTTCTTCAATATCTGATTGACTACTACTAGTTGAAGTATTATCTGTGTCTGGTGGTGGGGTGGTTACGGTAATGGTAGTGGTATCAGGGATAGGGGTTAATATTTGGGTTATTTCAGGTGGAGAACGGCCCATCGACTTCTCTTCTTTCTCTTGTTGCTTATTACTTTCTTCTCGATTTGGTATTTCTTCCTTTGCTTCTTGTTCTTCAGCTTCTTCCTCTTCCACTTCTGGATTATTTAATGCTTGTGCAGCTTCTAAAATTTCACGTATTTTCTCTTTATTATTTCGGGAATTTGAATGTGCTGCAATGCCAATACAGGCAGTTACAACATGATCCGGTACAGTTGGAAATTGTTGTTTTAATTCATGGAATAATTGCATTACACGAACATTGGACGACCTGCGTCTCGTTCCGGCGAACATGGCCGGCCATTATGATCTGTCTGCAAGAAAAAAAACGTTTAATTGTAATCTACATGGAGTTTAATTTTATATTTGCCGCCAAATATCTTCCACATCACATGACCAGGCAGACAATACGTCTATTGGCTAATTCCGTAAATTATCGAAAACTATTGGCTAGCTTATAGATTCACATGATCATGTGACGTGGCAGTCACTTGCAACAAGTGTAGAGACTTAAAGGGGTAGGGAAAAAGGCTTAAGAAGTCACTTTGCCACCTTGCCAAAATTTTTCACAACTCTTGCACATCTTTTCTACTTTTAAGATCCAATTACTTTTTGTCCTTCTTTGTGTAAATTTTGTAAAATTTAAATCTAGAACAAAGTACGTCATTTGAAAATCCCCATATTCACACTAACACTCTTATTATTACTGACAATATGAAAAGTGAACTTGGCAACGGCGGCACCTAACAGGTGGCTTGGTATTTTGATCTTTCGAAAAAAAAACCTACGCCATCGTTGAAAATTTTCTCTCTAATTTCACACATACGCACACACACACACACACACACACATGTGTGTTATTTATCTATTCCCGAAAAAAAAAACACATCTCTAGATCAATTATCAAGCCACTTTAGATAAAACTCTAATAAAATATTAAAATGATTTTGATTTTTTCTCCTCGACGTTTTTTTCTATAAAGTCTGGCCTGAATCTAAAAATAGTGTGCATCCACCTTAATTAACTTCACATGTTTCACATATTTTGAATATTTGACTAGGACAGATATAATATTTGAAGGAAAACAGATGAAAAGTACCGAAGGGGAGGAGGAGGAGGCAAAAACTCGTTATACCTAGTGCATTGGAACAGTTATGAAAATCAATCAAAAATTGAGCCAAAAAAAACAAAACCAAAGTATAAACATACATAATATGATAATAATAAAAGAATCGTTATTTTTTTTTGTTGTTGTTGAATTGTCCCAAATGATATTTGAACTAATTTTTTTTTTCTCTTCTACATAAAATGTTTACACGTGGCTTTAAGTGTTTTTGCGGTAATCATCACTAGTTACATAAAAATTTGTGTATTTTTAATAAATAAAATATCGTTGGAATGCATGTAAAGTAGAGTTTGTTTTTTTTTTCGCCGTCTCCTAATTGCCATCACCTTCAAGCAAAAAAGTCTGTTGACATTGAATTTTACCAATCAATTGACAATTACCAAATTTTAGCTCAAAAATTTCTTACTTAAGCGAGAGAGATAATAGTGTTTGTCATATTTACAATAAACGTACGCCAAACGCTAAATCCTGATTAGATTCTGGTAAAAAGATATGGGCGAATGCGCATAACAATAAATAGAGTTATTTACGCAATTTGCCCTCTTTTTGTCGTTCCAGATGAAGCCTCATTTCACACCAAGCGAAACTGAATCCATCAAAGCCATCGCGAAGCTGTTTGACGAATTTGAACGGTCTGTAGTGCCGACCAATCAAAATCGGCGAAGGGCTTTGGATTGATTCAGATTCGCTTGATCTGCAATAAGCCTAAAGCGTTCCCCACACCCATGCGACTTTTCTTTATCTTCTTCTTGCTCTTTATGTACTATATCGGTAAATAAATAGTAATTCAAGCGTCCTCCTATCGTAAAATTTCTCTTTGCTGTGTGACCTTATCTACTATTGGCCGTTTGTCAGCTCTAAATGGGTGGGGAGAAGCTGAAGGTGAAGATGTAGAGTTGCGTTTGAATTGCACGGTTTACCGCCTATAAGAGAAAGTTGTCGATGTCGCTGCGACAACAGAAAATCGCATGGGTTGGGGAATGCTTTAATGTTTAACTACTGCTAAATGCTGATAGAAAGAGATGCATAATACTAAAAAACTTATATGCATAGTACACATTCATTCCCTAACACGATTTAGCGTTATAATTAGCGTTAACGTATACATGCCAAAAACTCTGTTAAAAAGAAAAGCGTTTTTTAATTATCCTTTCGTATTGGAAATAAAAACAGAACAAGTACTACGAGTATGTCAACACTGTATGTATAACAATATTTTATTGTTAATCCGAAAAATTGGAAAACATTGGAAAAAATACGCATATGACAGTTTGATAAACGTTTTCAAAATTCTTCAAGTATGTTTACTGATGACGACGAGGACAACGACGACGACGACGACAAAAACAAGAATATTTTTCATAATAAATGGGGGAGGACAACAAATTGGGAGGACAAATGAGATGCTTAATTTTATAGACAACTATTCCAGTATTTCAATTATACCTACTTTTTCTTTAATTCTTTGCCAATTTTTTCTACTGTTGAATGTTATTAAATATTATGTAGGTATACATGTATGTGACATGTTCAATACTGAAATGATATTTAACAAAATAACAATAATAATCACAAAAAAATCGAAAAAGTGGTCTCGATTTAAGCGGGAAAGTCATTTGCGCAAGTTGTTATACCTTGTCTGTTAACAGGTTATTATCAGTGCGGCAAAGTCCGAGTGAAATAGTGATTTTTGCCGTTTAATCACATAAAATATAGGTATAAATAGTGTAAATGGTACCTATAGGTAATAATAAGGGTGCATATAGACGGAAGACTTTTCTCTCCTAACTCTAAAAGAAACAGGAAGATATGTTTTCAAATTTTTCTTGTTTTTAGAAAGAAACTAACAGTGCAATTCAAACGCAACTCTTCATCTTTATCTTTATCTCTAACGAGTTGCTTGGCAGTTAAAATCAATTCAAACGAAAATCCACATCTTCATCTTCTGCCCACCTATTTACAGCTGGAAAACTCACGCAATAGTAGACACGCTCACACAGTAAAAAACAGAGATCTAAATACGCGATCGGAATAAGGATAGATATATGCGTATAACTGGGTTTATATCTGATTTAAATTACCCGCTTTAGCTTGCTGGGCAGAACAAGCAAATCCTTGAAGAGTGAGGACGCCTGAATTGCCATTTCCTTATGGATATCCATAAGGAGAGAGAAGAAGGTAAAAATAAAGATGAAGATGAAGAGTTGCGTTTGAATTGCACCGTAAGAGAAATACTTCTCCGTGTATGTGCACCTTAATATTATACGTATCTAACAATAAGAATATATGGTCACTTCTCTTAAGTTAAGTAGGGGGTACTTTTCGATGGGACACCAGCTATATTAAGGACATATTGAAAATAATCGTATTTTATACACACTTTTTGCTACTAATTTAACAAATAAAAACTTTTATTATTTTTACTTACAAGGTTAATATTGTGAAAAATGGATTTTCAGTACAAAATTAACTGTAAAAATCATATTATAAATTAGACGATTGAGGTTATGTTTTTTGTGACTTTGACATTTGACGTATCAATAGTTTACATGAAGTGGCCAAATTTTTTTACACGTTTTTTTTTTTATTATTTAAATAGAAAAGATTTAATTTTATCTATCGCTATCATTTTACAATAATAAAAAAAAAACGGTCCATTTTATTATTATTATCATCATCATCCATTCTCGCCTACTACGATTTGTTGGCAAAGAATTTTCCGAAACAAAGAAAATTTTGTTGTTTTTGTCTTCTATTTAATGAATGGTGGTCAGAGATAGGACGCGGGGTCAAGGATATAATTGCGTCCAACTATACCAATACACACATACACATAAAAAACAGGTAGGCTGTACTAAAAATAGCACCCAACATGTTGTTGGATATAGTAGGCTATGAATATGAAGATTTTTAACTAAATCAAGTAACCAGTGAGAATAAAAAAAAACCCGAAACGAAAAAAAAAAACAACAAATAAAACTGGAAGATAGAAATAAATAATGAAAAAATTTACGAAAAAAATCCGAGACGACTATTTATCTATCTATTGAACAGTTATTTATAAAAATTTTATTATTATTTCTTTTCTAAGTGAAAGCGGGGGCGTCAAATTTGACGTCACATTTGACGTTTGGCATACCACAAAACGACAGATCTTTAGTGGGCGAAATATACGTTCAGGTGCAAAAGTAATATTATTTTTCCAATAGAATGTCCAAATATTATACGTTTCTTTTTCGTTTTTTTTTGCCTCTCTCTGGTTGTTTGTGTAAAATTACGTAAAACATTGAAATACTTTTTTTGTTCTCCTAAAAAGAATTGTCAAAACAATATAGAAAGAAATAATTGGAAAATCATACCGTTATCACATAACAATTGCTTGTATTCGATGTTGCAATATTGATAACAATACACTTTCAATATACACTGGAATACATTGACAAACAACACAGATACACAACACGCACATAGAGGAGAATAAAAATATTATATAGTCGCGTTAGATCTTCATATGGTTTTTCTATTCGTTGAACGGGGGAAAACAGATATAATTCTTGCAAAAACTAATTATTTTTAAATGTTTCGTAAATAAAGGAATTTTTAAGTAAAGATTTCGTATCGTGTATGTTGTCAAGACTGAAATTTCCAACAAATTGGGAATTTTATCACGTGATCCGACAAGAACGCCATCTATAGTTTGACATAAGAAGTATTCAGACAGTAGTCTAGCTATCAGATCATGAGTAACTGTTTGTAACCTGTTCGTAACTATACGACCGGAGCCGGTCAAGGGTGTTACAGATGTTATAGTAGGCATGGTGCGTTTTTTTAGCATTTTTTGCATAAAAATACGCAAATACAATGCGACTCGTAATTAAAAATTTAACTTTTAACTCTTTTTACGTGCCTCAATAGACCTCTAAGTCCCCCCCGAAGACCTATCTACGGCACTGGTCCCAGCCCAAGGTTTTGCAACTACGTGTGAACAAGCCTTATGGAAATATATTCCAAGGGAGTAGTTACGAACAAGTTAGTTACAATCTGACAGCTAGACTCCAGTAAAAATTTTTCTTTATATCGAGTGTCCCATCGAAATAGCCCGCGCTATATTTATTGTGAATACCACAAAGTACGTATAGTTTTTATAACATTTTTATTATTCGGTGCCTTATGGAAGAAACATAATTTTGAAAATGATGAATTACTGCATAAATTTTGAAATTAATTATCAGAGTCGTTTAAAAAAAATTGGATAATGGGCTAATTTCATAATCAACTTTAAAGACACACTGCATGTTAAAAACACGTAGGCCAGATATGTATAGCACGTTTCTAGATAAACCGGACGTATAAATGGGACTTTACAAGCTAATTATGAAACTGGCCCAATCATAAAATTATTAAAAAGACATAGCCGACGATGAAACCCGTGAACAAAAACTGACCTCTTTTGATTGTTTTAAGTGGCTTTTCTTATTGATAAGATAGTAAAATGATAGTAACTTGCAATAATTTTGTTTAGATGCAGAGTTATTTGAGCCACGAAAGCTAGGTAACTTCATATTTCGTTAATTTTTACTCCTAATATTTATTCTTTTTACTACAAAGTAACACATAAATTTAACTTCCAGTTACATAACAGTGTCTATAGATTTATTCAACAGTACAATCTAATTACAGTAGAATCTCGCTAACGTGAATATGCGCTACTGTGAACATCTCGTTAGTGTGAACGTTAAATATCTCAATTTTAATCCGATAATGTGAACAGCGCATAATTCGATAATGTGAACAATTCTTTATAGCCAACTACTCTTCAATTCTATGGGTTTACCTGAATTTTATCGCTAACCTGCAATTCTTAGTGACTTTTTTTCTAGTAACCCTTTGTGAAATCGTTGTTTAATGAAGGATGTAAACACATATTTAATTTTTTTTTATTCACTCGCTAACGTGAACAAATTCGATACTGTGAAAAGCCTCCGTTTTTTTTTGTTCACGGTTTCGAGATTCTACTGTATATCATTGGTGCAATTCGCCTTTTAATTATTGACTCACTAACCCTCAGTTTCACCAATGAATAATAGCTGAACTATTTAAGACGGTCTTACACTTGAATCTGGCTTAAATTGTTGCACCGACGGCTCTTAACTGAGATGTCGTCATTACAACACCGGATTGCCAGAGTCTGCTTGGTGCACTGCGAGTAATTAAGTCCGACTCAAAATTTGATCCGTTCGTCAGTTAACACTGAGTTGGTGAAACCGGCCGTAAATACTACCTGCTTTTAGTTAATTAATTAATTAATTAATTCAATTATCAAAAAAGAATAATATTGTCTGATAAAAAATTAATTCCTGTCTCCATCTCCAAGGGAAAAAATCCTTATCTTATGTACTTTGGATTAAAAAAGTGTACTTTTATTATTTTCTTTTGAGCCTAGAAGTGTTATCAGAATTTTCGTTTTCCCCTTATTTTAAACGAATTGTTCTATTTGTAAAAGGAAAGATTGGAGACAAACCATTATTTTTATCATCAATTTGACCTAAGGATGGCGACTACATTAATAAAATATTTTAAATCCCGTTATTTAATAAAATCCAGTTTTAGTGTTCAATATTTATTGGAAGACACAAGATATTTTTATTAAAAACGATTAGATATGAATTATTATTTATATAAAATATTAACAACATCTATTGTTCTGTTCGTGTTATCAAATGATGTTAGATCAAATGAGTTCAGTAGTCTTTTGATAATAATTTTTTTAATACAATTTAATGAGGAAAATCCATTTTGTTTTCTAAATAGGAATAAAATGGAACCGGTTATTGTAGTCCATGGTGGTGCTGGTGATATTCCTGATTTTCGTAAATCATTAAAAAACGAAGGTGCAAAAAAAGCAGTCCGAATCGGTTACGAAATCTTAAAAAACGGTGGCAGCAGTACAGATGCTGTGGAAGCGGCTGTTCGTTATCTTGAAGACGATGAAGCCTTTAATGCTGGTAAGAATATTTGATTAAAAAAAAAGGGTTTTTATTTTTGGGTTTTTTGGTATTTTAAGGTCGCGGCTCCGTCCTGAATCTGGATGGTGAAGTTGAAATGGACGCCAGTATAATGGTCGGTGAAAATCTCGATCTTGGTGCTGTAACAGTCGTCAAAGATATCGCCCATCCTATCAGGTAAACTAATTAATAACTAAACTGTGTAATATTTCGTTAAAATTGTCGTTTTGTACAGTTTGGCCCGTTTGGTGATGACCAAAACTAAACACGTCCTATTAGCCGGTGAAGGTGCTAAGAAATTCGCAATCAGTCAAAACATCCCAATTCTACCACCTGGTAGTCTTGTAACGGATGTTGCTCGGATGGCATTAGAGAATTATAAAAAGAAACACGATAATCGTACCGAAATTGGTACCGAAGATGAATACCAAAAGAATCCCGGTGATGTTGGTACTGTTGGTGCTGTTGCTATTGATTGTAATGGTAAATTAGCAGCGGCTACATCAACTGGTGGTTATAATGGTAAAATGGTTGGACGTTGTAGTGATACATCAATGGTTGGTAGTGGTACATATGCTGATGATTTAGTTGGTGCTATTTCAACAACGGGACATGGTGAAACAATTGCTAGATTTTGTTTAGCCCATTCAATTATTAATGGTATGCGTAATGGTAAATCAGCACAAAATGCTACACAAGAATCATTGGAAATAATGACGGAACGTTTGAAAAATACCGCTGGTGCTATAACACTATCGAATAAAGGTGATATTGGTATTTATTGGACATCGAAACGTATGTCTTGGGCATATCAGAGGAATAATGAAATCCATTATGGGGTAGATCGTGGTGAAGATTATCATGAGACAATTGAATAGTTTTATTGAAAATTTTGATATTATCACATGCTTATTTTATCTAAACTAGACACTAAATTGTAGGAAATTTATCAAATAAAACTAATTCCCATTTAGGATTTCTAATTTCCTATTTATACGGATTGAGGACTTTCTTACAATTAGTTAAACTCAGTGGCGGATCTACTATGAAGCTTAAGTTGCAGAGCTAAAAGAATTTCTATATAATTCTGTATAATTGTTTAAAATAGCGTACAATAAAACTATAAAATTAATTGAAAATCCTCGACCTGTATATAAATTCTGGTTGTATAAATGAAAAACCATTAATGTACTAAATTTGGGAAACCA
>JAZBHA010000506.1:29751-49122 GCA_037464855.1 Iselma pallidipennis | reverse complement strand
AATTTTCATGTTGAACACTTTGTGAATTTGTACGACATTTTGCTAAACATAATTCAAAATGATCGGTGACAGAAGCAAATAGAACACTATTCTGTTCGACTGCTTTACCCAGAATTGTTTCCAACATATTTCTCTAAAAAAACAGACATAATTTTAATACAATTAATGGTTAACGAATGTAAAAAATGAATGGATACCTTATCAGGATGAAGACAACAAGAGACACAATGTTCATAAATTGAACAACAATGATTTTTTAAACATGTTAAACAATTATATTGTATTGAATTTGGTGTATCATTACAACAACCATTTGGTAATACTTCTTGGCGATAACACACATAACCACGATCATCAACAATTAAAATACGTCCCTGGATTGAATTACGACATTGTACATCTCCATCATTATTACTAGAATTGTGTTGTTGTAATGTACGCCAGATGAATGGTTGTGTACGACGAACAGGAACTATATCATCACTATCCAGAAAATCAGCCTTTAATTTAAACAATAATTATAATAAATTGTTTAAAATAGATAATAAGCGAAAGTACTTTGCCCCAAAAACTGAAAACACAATAACATAATGATATTGTAAATATTAAACCTAATATTATGCGACGTCTTATAAATCGAATAAATGCCGTTGCCCACATATTTTATTGAGAATTCTAGACATTTTCTTGTAATTTTCTCATTAATTTCAAGTTATTTATTTACATTAAATGGACAACTAGATTTGAGGTTATGTTGAACTGTCAAAATTTAGACTAATTGTCGCCCAGCAGTAATGTCTAGCTATCAGACTGTGACAAGTTGTTCGTGACTAATCGACTGTGAATCGAGAATAGTGGAAGGTGTCTGGATTTTTCAAACACAGCTCGAATAGAAAAACGTTACTTGATAAAAACTACTCCGTCTATGCACACCCTTATGCACTGCCTCGGCGGCAGCGATAACTTCATGTTAGTGTGATGGAGGCTTAAGAACCGGAGAGTTGTAATAGTTACTCACAGTCTGATAGTTAGACTCTTGTGGTATCAGCATTACCAACCGCACACAAAATAAATCCCAATGTCATTCACCTAACCTCAATTTTTCTCTTGTTAACCTCTTTCTATCAACATGACTAGTTTAGTCACGAATTTAATTAAATTAAGATCATTTTCGAATTTTACGCCATATAAAAGTGCAATTTCATTACAACATCTTTATCCGAATAGTAGTTTAAAATTAACAACACCTTCAAAGGTAATTTTAATCAATTTTGTTGATTGATAAACAATTTTCAAATAATCAAAAATTAACAGCCACCAATTGAGAAAGATGCGAAATTTTCTGAATATATACCAGTAGATGAACTGGATATTACCTACAGTAGAAGTTCCGGTCCTGGTGGTCAAAATGTAAATAAAGTCAATACAAAAGTTGAAGTTCGTTTTGAGATACAGAAAGCTAGTTGGATACCTGACGATATTAAACCGAAACTATCAGAAAATGTAAAATAAACACCCTAATTTTAATCAAAACAGTTGATAATTGAATTATATTTTAGCTAAAGAACAAAATTACTAAAGAAGGATATTTAATTTTCCGTTCGGATTTGACACGATCACAACAATTGAATTTAGCCGATTGTTTGGAGAAAATCCGTACAACTATACGAAATTGTCTTGTAGAACCACAAGAACCTACTGAAGAATCGATGGAGAAAACTAGACGACGATTAGAGAGAGCTACAAGAGAGAGATTGGCAATAAAACGGCAACGGTCACAGATTAAAAGTGATAGACAGACACCTGTTGTATAAAATTCCCCGATTTTAGAAGTAATAAATAATTCACTTTTGCGGTTTATTTATTTATTTATTTGCACTGACCTGATGGCTATTGCAACAAAACAAATAATGGTTGAAACAAAATGTGTTTAATTTGAAGAAATTCTACCGAGATCCTCAATTATCTTACGTATATATATGTACGGATTAAGAAATTGCACAACCAGAATAAATACAGCTTAAAAAAAATTAATAATAATTACATAAAACACATGAACCAGAAAAAGAAAGAAGAAAAAAAACAGCTAAATATTAAGTTAATTATAACTAATCCATTAACTATTTATATACACAATTAAAACCTATAAAAATCTACACTATGTAGTCCTCCAGTCATGGTAATAGCCAATGAACAACAACAAAAATGAAATTTTCGTCGACAACCAATAAGTCACACCAAAAAAAAAACTCTAATCAATTTCGGATTTGTTGTTGTATCTTGTGAAATTGTTGTAATTGTCCCTGCATTTTTGTTACAGTTTTTGATAGAAACATCAAACAAAACGGTTAGCGATATGTGTGTGTGTAACTATTTCAATACGATTAAATTTAAATGAAATTAATAAATAAATGTCGGGTCAAAATATACTATCTTCGACTATTAAAACCTTTACTACCATCAGGACCTTTTGGCAGTCGTATCACATTTTCCACATCACCAGTTTTCGGCCGATTTTGTACTATACTCACTCTGCAATAATAATTCTTAATTAATTATTGATTTACAATAACCTATTGGTGTGAATTATACGTTTCAGTTTCAGTTTTCTCCGATGTTTCACCTAATATTCTAAGACGGGCTTCTGCATATTCTTGTTCGCGTTGTTGTAGCGTTTTTTTCGGCTGTAATATCTTCGTGTCAGTAGTCTGTTGGGAATCTTTCGAAGGCCTTTTCAGGATTTTTACAGTCGGTTCAGGAGGCACATATTGTGATCGCAAGGCATCATCACCAGTTAGAATTATCTTAAATGGTGGTGATTTCATACCGTTCCTGAAAGATTTCCAATTATTCGTAAATTAAAGAAAAAAAATCATCAAATAGATACCGTTTTGTGTCTAAATTCTTTTGTGATGGTGATATAATCGTATTGAATTTCTTCTCCAGGACCTGTAATCAGATTAAAAAAAGATTTTTTTTTTAATATAAATCCTGAAGTGGGGATAACCTCAATTTATCACATTCAATCTTTGTGCCATTTGTTTTAATATTAAAATTAATTATTTGAATTAATTATTAAATTGGATTAATTAGAATTGAAGTTGATTAATTGGAAAATCAATAAGAATTACATCGGTTTCATCAATTTCTTCCCAATTTTCTAAAACTTCCAATTCTTGCTGTTTCGAAGCCATGTCGGGAGCCATTTGACAACCACACAATGACACTAGTGACAAAACGAAATGTCACTAGGAAAAAAATTCAGTGGCGGCGCAAACATCAGACAGGAATAACTACCCTCCCCAAATTCTTTAAGGACCTTTCTACAAATAGAAAAGCAGTGGAGGAGCTGCTTTGTTTGCTATCTTTTTTTAAATAAAAGTGTTTCCCGTCCTCAAAAAATAAGGAGGCAACTGCCTTTTCTCCGTTTCCTAGAAAGAGAAGCGACAAGAGGAGGGAAATCTTCCCTTATCCTCGTGCTTGTGGTTTATTTCAAGAAAAACTGTTACAAATCTTTGAGAAAAATTTATTTTCTAAACAACGATTCAATAAAACTGAACATATTTACATTAGAATCAGTTTCAACAAAATCATTAGAATTTTGTTTAATTTTAATATTAACAGCACTAGATGGTATACCATTGATTAGAGCCCTTTCAGCTTCTTTAAATAGATCAACATGTAACATTTGTTTGTCTAATATCGGTACGACTAGATTGAATTTATCGATTTTTTTATTAATCATTTCAACAAATTTTAGAAATTCTGCAGTTTTCTTCAACCACTGGTTAGATTCATCATCATTTAATGGATTTTCACCAAAACGACTTCGTTCATTTAATAACTGATTACGTAATTCATCAATTTCTTGTTTAATCTCTTTCTGTAATGTTATCCATTCGGGTGTGAAACCGTTATCAATTAATACTTCATTGAGTTTATGTGTTGTAAAATCAACATATGGATTACGATTATGTTTTTCACGTAACGGTTTACCACTACCTGATAAATTACTGAATTCACCTTTTGATATTGATTCTTGGATTAGATCTTCAACTAGACGATCAAAACCATATTTGGTTTTTATATCGTGTTGTAATGGTTTTTGTGATTTTTTCAACATTAATGCACCCTCTTCAGCTGTTACTTTATTAATACGATGTTTCATTACATTGTCAGCAACTTGTACTGCACGGTATTTTATGTATTGTTTTTCACGTTCAAACGGTGTACCAGAACCTACACCACCATAGCTCAAGTATTGACGATGTTGAGGAGCGGTATGCTAGAGAAAAATACAAACAATTCTACAAAAATTGTATCAAATATTGACCCTCCAAGCTAAGAAGAACCTAGTAGGTGCATAGTTGGTGTGAATCATACGTTTCTTTAATGACGACGGCGAAAAATGTCTGAGTAGCCCCCCCACTTTCATTACCAGTCCACTGCGCACTCCTGTACTAAGTTCTTCTTTGCTTGGACGCCTAATACCTTAATATCATATTCTGGAACAGTTTCTTCGCCTTTAATCTCCCATTTTTCTTGCGATTTCCAACTCATCAAAGTTCTAAAAGCCTTATCAATCTATTAAAAAAAAAAAAATTAAAACTTTGAAGAAGAAAAATGGAAAAAAATTGTTACTTCAGTGAATTTTTTATCATCGGCATATTTACTGCCACTATCAGGATGGTAGATTTTTGCCAATTTCAGATAAGCTTCACGAATTTGTTCTGGATTACTACCAACTGGGATACCCAAAATTTGACAACATCGCTGGAATATTGTTTTAAATAAAATCCCAATTAAATTTAAATTAAAAGAAAACCACTTACACGATACTCTAGGCGTTTAGAAAACGAAGTACTATAAGATAAACGAGTATTACCAATATTTTGTATCGGATTCCTTAATAATAAACGTAGTACAGCCATTTATTTTAGCAAAATCTTGAAACTAACAACTAGAAAAAACGAAAATGTCAAAAATTTGGACAAATATCGTTATAACCGACTTCTATTGTACTCGACATTGGCACTCTTGATTTTAAGCGCTCCCATGAAACTGCTTACAATTAGTGCTCCGAGCCGCTTACCCCTAAATCGGTGATTTTTCGGGAGCTGACTCTTTGATTTTTGTTATCTACGAGGGTTACACAAAATTTCAACTTCACACGACCACGGCAAGTGGGCTAGACCCAAGAGCCCTACTCCCAGGTAAGCTTAGTGCGCCAAGCCGCCCATGAATGAGGATTTATTATAAAGTTAATGAAAGGACCCCCAACGACGAGGAGGCTTTTTAAGTGTAAACTTTGGGGGCTTGTGTCCACCACTAACTACGTATCAATATCAATAAACTGTACATATTTTCTACTTAGCAAGTAGAGTTAAAAAATGAATTTACCTCGTTTGTATTTGATGTCACTACAAGACAATAATATCAACGATAATTAAAATCATGACTATTTACTTAAAACAACATATTTTTGTCCAATTCTTATTACAAATTTGTTAAAAAACCGAAAAAAGTAGTAATAAATAACCCCTAAACAACGAACAATGTCAAAATATTTCAGTTGTCATTATAAATCACGTGTTTCCGTTACGCGGTAAAATCTAACACAGCTATTGGCTGAAAATTCAATTACTATAGTTACCGGAAAAGTAGTCCAGTTACTATAGTTTACGTGCAGGGTGACAAATAGTAGAATTCAAAATTTCCCTACGGAATCAACTGAAGTAGTCACGCTACAAACCTCCATTATCATATATTATACATTATCGTTGTTATTAGTAGAAGTGGTTAAACAAAATAATACCATCTGTAAAAGTTGTTGATAATGGATTCGAAGGATATTGGGCGTTTTATATTTTGCGCTACTTTAAGACGAACACTATAGCCAACCTAATTTTTATTTCTCTACCACTCTGAAAGATGGCGCTCCAGAGTGTTAGCGGGAAGTTTGACACGTTCTTTCAGATAAATAAACAAATATTATTAAATTCAGGATAATAATTATGTAGGATTGATTGTTTAATAGTATTAGAATATCATACACACTCAAATTGTTGTACCGCTACTGTTATGAACATGTTTCTTAATTAAAATTTCATCGAATACGGTCCATATATAGACGTCAAATTAGAAATTTGTACATTTATACAGTTGGTAACACTGTCAACCAGCAAGCGATCGATTTTTATTAACAAATGTCATATAGTGTTTGTTTCACCAAGAAATTTATAAATAAAGACAATAAGGTAAGTTTTTATTAACCAATTTTAAATAAAATTAGTTTCGAAACAATTAAAATTATATTTAGGATAATTTTTGTCATGTTGGTACTACGCCCCTGTTACCATTTTGATCAAAAGTACAGTACCGTACCTAGAAATTTCGATTATTTCTCCAAAAATTAATGAATTTCGATCATTTATTCATTCCATTAGTAATGAATTTAGTAAATAAATGTTAATTGGGCTAATTAATTACAATTAAGCCATGTTTAACTGATTGTCATTACTCCTAGGTCATAATCATTGATTTTCTAATCTTATTTTAGATTTTATCTAAAAAAGGAGCAATACTGCGTTGTGTTCCTTCAATTAATTAAAGTTATTTCCTAATTAATTAAATTAATTGAGAAAATTGTTTAATTTTTTGTAAAACTTTCAATAGGATGTCGCTACTGTCTTTATGGTATAATTGGCGGTAAATTTAAATGATTGTGAATCATTCTATGGTTTCCATTTTTTTTTTTCGAATTTCAAGGCTAATTAATGGGTTTTTCATTTCACAAATGGTTTTCCGTTTTACTAAAATATATCTATTGATTATTGCGCTGGATAACAAACGGACATTGGCCAAGTCCCTTATACAAAGTATTGATTTCTTAGGTCACGTGCCTGTTTTGCGCATATTCCCTTCAACTTTCTTCAATATATATAGATATATGAAGATTTTTTGGTATTTCCAAGAAGACGTCATTGTAGAATTTCGTCGGAAAATTGGTGGTGGTGTGTAGTAGTGTTTGATAGTCTTATCCTGATAATAATAATAATAATAATAATTGTTATTAATTAACAATTAACAAAAATCATGTTTAAACATGCTTGATTTAAACGAAACCAATTATTTTCTAATACAAGACAGAAGAATCAATATTTTTACAAAATCGGTACGTATTCTAATTAGTATTTTTTGTTAATTAATCAACAAATTTGCAACAAAAATTTCAACAAATCTACAAGATTTCTGTATCTTTACGTTCGTTCTAATTAGAAATCGATATTTGTGTGGACGACGGTGAAACATCCAGGTGTTCGTCTGTCCGGTAGCGACAATAATATTGCAGTTTCTTATCATTTGTGAAATTTTCTGGATACATCCTTATCCGATAGATAGGTTTGTGTATATGTGCGTGGGTGAAAACGGATAGACATCAATAAAATTATAGATTTGCGAACAGTTCTTTCTAAAATAAGGCTTGTTTCATTTTCGAATTCGTAACTATTTTCGTGTTATATAAAAATACTTAAGTATAATAGGGGTACGTTTATCAATTAATCATTTTCCGTTTTATGTTATTTGATTGTTGGTGTTTTGTGACGTAATCACAAAACACCCCCGACAAGCCGACGACTTGAAAATTGTTTTCATGTGTGGGTGGATGGTGTTTTTGTGTTAATGGTGCAATTATGTTGCTCCCAACGATTACCATTTTGCATATACGATGAATATATAATTTTATTCTATCTATACCTATAATAGAGGGTATATTTTTGGTGATAGGAATTTTTTTTTTATTATAAATAAAAGAAATACAAGAAAAACATTTCCTACGTATGTATATCGATAATGTTGTATAACAAGTTTGCCGTAAATATTTACTAAACTACCCCCGTCCTATCTAATATGTATATATATAGATATATTCCACAGGGTATATTTCTTTTCCGCCCCTTTTCTCAGTAAATTTTCATCTATTATTCGTTAACATTACTGAACAAACCATATTTTGTCTTGACCGAGGAGTGTTTGTTTAATAATTTATCCAGGTGGGTGCAGATATTGTACGTAGAAAATTTCAGATAGTGAGTGGTAGAATGGAAAATACGCGAATAGACAGACATAATAGGGAGGTTGATGACTCATGTTTTTTGGTGAAATCATTCGCGATTTGACTTGGTGGTGGTAGGGGGAGGATATTTAGATAGATTAATCTGATAATCGGATAAAAACTTGCTGATAGAATGGAAACTTGGATTATTTCCAAAATAGAAATGTCTCTCTATGGCTCTAGTATTTGTTAAATATTTACGTTTATCTTCCCAACTACTCTTAAAAGTGGAATATTCTTTACTGTCCGGAATAGTGGAGAATAATGTCGAAATTCTTGTTTTAAAGTTCTAAATTTCTAAAGTCTCCCTTGACAGTGAAAGATAACGATTGCGGTAAGTGCGGTTTCTTTACTTTACTATTTGGGACGGATGAACGAATAATCAATAGAGTGAAACTTTCCATAATTCATGTACAAAAAAAATCGATAATCAGAAGATTGATTGATTCACCAATAGGAAGTGATTTCCGGTGATGATGGTCAATTATGGGTAATTTTTCCTAAAGTGACATCCGCACGCTCAAGTATCCCGATGGAGGTACTTGAGTAAACTGGCTTGCATGTGCACTAGCTGGTTGGAGTAATGGGGCATCCACACTCGAATCAGCTAGCGCACATGCAACCCAGTTTACTCAAGTATCTCCGTCAGGATACTTGACCGTGTGGATGCCGCTTAAGCCAATAATAGCGAATAGTATGGAATCTATGAGCAGGTGTTGTTAGATACAAACAATGCAATTGGTCACCAACAAGTCTATTGCTAATTTTTTTTATCGATTTTGCATCCAGTAAACGACTTATAGTCTCGACACACAGCGAAGTGAAATGATCATTCAGCATCTAATCACCATTCTACTTAGCGTGTGTCGCATCACAGTCATTGTAATGATGATTACAAAATTAATTTATCGTAAATGATCATTAAGACAATTGCGATAATTCATAAATAATCGACTTTCCTTACTTATACGATTGAATGATGAAATCTTATTACACCTTAGACTGTTGAATGAGAAAGAAAGAATGAATTTGCGCAAAAAGTGCGTAGTTACTTGAAAAATGCACAGCAAGCGTTAACTGTAATGATAGTTAACTTTCACGTATTCTTAAATAATGATCATCCATTTTTGCTGTGTGTCGAGGCTATTACTGGATACTTGGCAACATGAATTCTTTGAGTAGGCGGTATTGATTGTGGGTAAAATTAATGTGATTGGTTGTTCAGGGAAAAGTTCTTCTTATTCTAAAAAAAAAGATGTATTCATTGACCAATAATAAATGATTCGTGTAAAATTAATAAATCATTGGTTGGATTTCAACCAATTAAAGTTTTGGTTGATTTTCCCCCCTAGTTTTGAACAGAAATACTATGGCCCAGTTTCATAATCAACTTTAAATTAA
This sequence comes from Iselma pallidipennis, assembly GCA_037464855.1. Classification (NCBI taxonomy): domain Eukaryota; kingdom Metazoa; phylum Arthropoda; class Insecta; order Coleoptera; family Meloidae; genus Iselma; species Iselma pallidipennis. Next base: position 39,605 of record JAZBHA010000506.1, on the reverse strand, counting down.
CTTAAACTTGTACAGTCACATTCTAAGTTTCTAGCTCCGCCTGAATGGTGTTTATGTAGTAATCTGGTCCATGTATTTTTTAACACCCAAGTGACTTAAAATGTGACTTCACAACCTAAGACCAAGACATACGACAGGTTTAACACGATTAATTGAGAGTACGCGACATACGATAGAATACGATTATTGTTAAATACGTTTTCATTTAAGGAGTAAACTCATCACATAGGAGCGTATCATGCACGTACGGACACCGCCAAAAAAGGATGCATGAGTGTATAATGGGAAATGTCTGTCCGGAGCGCAATACTACACAAGTTCATAAGAGAATCTCAAATAGTCTTGACACGCTACGCGCCGGGCCGGATACGCTCCTATGTGATGAGTTTAGACCCTTATAGCTAAACTATGATCATTATAAATGATCGTAATATTCTATAAACACTCTAGTTTATTTGCGATTTTTCTTTTCAGATTCAATAATTTAGATAACTTTCAAAGAAAAAATGTCGTCAGTTAAAGTAGCAGTTCGTGTTCGGCCCTTTAACAATCGGGAAATTACACGAGAATGCAAATGCATTATCAAAATGGGTGGTAATACCACTTGTAAGTAGTAATTTTGATAATTTTCTATTGAAAAATAAAATTTAACAAAAAAACAAACCAAATTCCAGCAATAGCAAATCCGAAAGCTGAACCGACTTCAAAAGAAGCATTAAAAAGTTTTAATTTCGATTATTCGTATTGGTCACATAATGAAGATGATCCTGAATTTTCATCACAATTAATTGTTTATAAAGATATCGGTGAAGAAATGCTACAACATTCCTTTGATGGATATAATGTTTGTATATTTGCTTATGGTCAAACTGGTGCTGGTAAATCCTATACAATGATGGGTAAACAGGAAGATGGCCAAGAAGGCATTATACCGCAAATTTGTAAAGATCTATTTAATCGAATACGTACTAATGATAATACAGATATTAAGTATTCAGTTGAAGTTAGTTATATGGAAATCTATTGTGAACGTGTACGTGATCTATTGAATCCGAAAAATAAAGGAAATTTACGTGTACGTGAACATCCATTATTAGGACCGTATGTTGAAGATTTAAGTAAATTAGCAGTAACTAGCTATCAAGATATACACGATTTAATTGATGAAGGTAATAAAGCACGTACAGTAGCTGCAACAAATATGAATGAAACCAGTTCAAGATCACATGCTGTATTTACAATATTCTTTACACAACAAAGATATGATGCAACAACTGAATTATGTACAGAAAAAGTTTCCAAAATCTCATTAGTTGATTTGGCCGGTTCCGAACGAGCGGATTCAACTGGTGCTAAAGGCACTCGATTAAAAGAAGGTGCAAATATCAATAAAAGCTTAACAACTTTGGGCAAAGTCATCTCAGCTTTAGCAGAAATCGTAAGTATTCCTCCCCCCAAAAAAATCAACAAATAAACTAATTTTTATCACTTTTACCTCAAAAATATTTGCTTAACTAACATAGTCGGTAAGTCTTTTTATATAATTTTTGAAAAAAAAATGATTTTTTTTTTTTGAAAATATTCAGGCAACGAAGAGTAAAAAGTCGAAAAAGGCCGATTTCATCCCTTATCGTGATTCAGTGTTAACATGGTTGTTACGCGAAAATCTCGGTGGTAATAGTAAAACAGCTATGATTGCAGCAATATCACCAGCTGATATCAATTATGATGAAACGTTATCAACTCTACGGTAATTTTTTATTAAAAAAAAATAAATAATAAAATAGAAACTCTTGAAAAATGCCAACGTTTCGACAGTACCTACTTCTGTCTTCCTCAGGGCCCATCGTTTTCGAAGACAGGAGTACTGTCGAAACGTTGGCATTTTTCGTTGTTTCATATTGATATTGATTGAATAAATCTGTAGAGTTTTTGGTCCAAATACCCGAGAGTTTCTATTTTATTATAATAATATGGACAATACACAATCTGGTTCTTGAAAAATAATGTTTTCGGAAAATTTTCTAGATATGCTGATCGTGCTAAACAGATCGTCTGTAAAGCTGTTGTTAATGAAGATGCTAATGCGAAATTGATCCGCGAATTGAAAGAAGAAATCCAAAAATTACGCGAACTCTTAAAAGCGGAAGGAATTGAAGTGCATGAAGGTCAGTACTGTTCTTCCCTTTTTCATATTTTTTTTTGCTTGGTTATCCTTCTTTTTCCCCCATATTTTCCTATAATTTAAAACAATAAAAATTCAATTATGTAATTATTATGCGGCCAGGGCCGGATGGTAAAGTTATTTATGAGAAACGGGAACCTCCTAGTAAGTACTAATTTGCTTGAAGAAGCTTATCTAAATGGCGCACTCTGTATATGTTGTGCCGCATTTCATTCAAAAAAATTCTATATACTGGGTGTCCACACTAGGAATTGGTGACTTTTTTGTTTATTAATCGAAAAATTTTTGTTGATTTTCTTTAGTTTTTCTTGTTTTTTTTTAACCGATTAATAAATAAAAAATTTATTATTATTGTCGTGGACATCCGATATGTCTCATAATTTATTCATTAATTTGTGTACGTAGATTGTGGCGTATATTTATCAATCATTCAATATCACGGCATGAAATAGAATGAAATAATTAATTAATCGAAAAAAAATCGATATATACAGGGTGACTAAGAATTCTGCTAATAAACAACACCCTGTAGAACGGTTGAAATATTATTACAAACAAAAGGCGCGCTTGTGCTTGTTGCTTCTTCTTTTTCTTCCAATATTTCTTCTTCTTCGATTCGAATTATTAAAAAAAAAAAAAAAAAAATGAAAAAAAAAGATAAAACGAAAAATTGGCCCTATTTTTATTTTTAAATTTTTCTTTTAAATTTTTATTTTGTGCTCCTGTCTATGATTATCATCAATTTGATTGGAATTAAAAGGATTATTGTTAAATCTAGTCGATTTTTAGGAGCTGAAGATAATATCGTTATGAAAAATAATAAAGAGAATGCACGTGAACGTACAACATCGACAACAATTGCTGAAGAAGCTGTGGATCAATTGCAAGCTAGTGAAAAACTGATTGCCGGTAATCCTGTTTTTAACTATTTATAAATTTTGAAGTTTTACAAATCTTTTTCGTTTCATTATTGAAGAATTAAATGAGACTTGGGAGGAGAAATTGAAACGAACTGAAGCGATTCGTATCCAACGTGAAGCTGTATTTGCTGAAATGGGTGTTGCCGTTAAAGAAGATGGTATAACAGTCGGTGTATTTTCACCGAAATGTACACCGCATTTAGTTAATTTAAATGAAGATCCATTCATGTCAGAATGTTTGATTTATTATACAAAAGATGGTATAACACGTGTCGGATCAGCTGAAGCAAATATACCACAAGATATTCAATTATCTGGTGCTCATATTAAACCGGAACATTGTATTTTCGAGAATAAAGATGGTAAAGTTACAATAATACCATCCAAAGGGGCACTAATCTATGTGAATGGACGAGAGATTCAAGAACCGGTCGTTTTAAAAACTGGTTCTCGAGTAATTTTAGGTAAAAATCATGTATTCCGATTCACACATCCAGATGAGGCGAGAGAAATGCGCGAAAAGAATACTACACCATTAGAAACGGTTGATTGGAATTTTGCTCAAATTGAACTTTTAGAGAAACAAGGTGTTGATTTGAAAGCTGAAATGGCGAAGAAATTGTTGACATTAGAAGAACAGTATCGTAAAGAGAAAGAAACGGCGGATCAATTATTTGAAGAGCAACGCAAAGTAAATGTTTAGCCAGAAAATATTGCAAAATTTTTGACTAAGGCACGATTTTTTCCAGAATTATGAAGCACGAATCGATGCTCTACAAAAACAAGTCGAAGAACAAAGTATGACCATGTCGATGTACAGTTCATACACGCCTGAAGACTTCAATAATGAAGACGACATTTTCGGTAAGTGAATCCATTGAAATCGCCAAAACTGAAGAATGGAATGGATTCTTAATACTTCATCTATGGATGTTTTTGTGTTTTTGTTTTTGTTTTAATAATACTTGTTTTGCCTATTGGAGATCGTGTCTCTATCCGATCTTTCCATTTAGAATCCCCACCACAATGTGGAGGGGATTCGAATGAGTTTTATACACGATCTGGAAGCGTAGATGTCGCTTCGGTCGGCTTTTTAAATTGAGTATTCGACACGATTTTCCAGTGAACCCTCTGTTTGACGCAGAGTGCAATTGGAGCGAAAAAGAGTACGAATTGGCGGCGACAGCATGGAGGAAATGGAAATATCATCAATTCACATCGTTAAGAGATGATCTATGGGGTAATGCCATTTTCCTTAAAGAAGCAAATGCGATTTCAGTCGAACTTAAGAAGAAGGTAAAGTTGTCTTTTGGATTTTTACCTTTCGTTTTTGGGTAATGGCTTGGTTTTTTTTGTATGTACAGGTCCAGTTCCAGTTCACTTTACTTACTGATACTCTCTATTCACCTTTACCTGCTGATTTGAAACCATCTGTTGATTATGATCAAGATGAAGATGTTACCGTCCCGAAGACAATTGTTGCTGTTGAAGTTCAAGATACTAAGAATGGAGCTACACATTATTGGTCTTTAGATAAATTGCGGTATGTTACACAAATTTTGTCTTGGAAAGTTTCTCCTAATCATTTTTCTAAAGTCCTTATCACAATTCATTTTTATTTCTGTTTTGTGCACCTTTTTTTGGCAAAATTATCCTTTAGACAAAGATTGGAGTTAATGCGTCTGATTTATAATGAAGAAGTAATGGAAATATCAACTCCTGATAGTGCTACTGCTACTACTACTACTGTTATCAACAATAATGATTTAACACCGTCACCACCACCACAACCATCAACATTGTTAAGATGTTTAACACAATGTCCACCATCACCGTCACGCTTCTCTCTAACCAGTTTATTACCTTCGAGGTTGGTGCCACTGTAATGCTGCCAACACTTTTGATTTTTTGTAATCAAATTTAAAAAAAAAACGGGTATTGATGGACTTTTTTCTTTATCAATCAATCACTCAATCCGAACCACCAACAAAAAAACTTATCGACGTTTCGCGGGCAGATCGCCTCTTCTTCAAGGCACGACAGTTCTGATTAAGTGATTGATTAATAAAGCAAAATGTCCATCAATACCCGTTTTTTTAATTTGATTACAACTTTTGATTTTTGTTCATTTTTTGCCTAGTTTATTTTTCTAATAAATTTCATAAAGCTCTTCAGTTTTAATGTACATTTTAAAATTCTGTGATTCCCCCAATAAAGGGTAAACTGAAGGGTTTCTGGAAATCATCACAGTTTCTTTCTTCTGCTTTATTAAAGGTTTGGTTTGTGGTGTCTTATTATTATTTTTATTGTACATATTGCTTTTTACTTCTTACAGTGGCACCAACCTATCTGTATTTAATTTTTTTGACTCTATTTCTGTGTACAGTGTGTGTAATTATTATTGTAATGCATGGTGTTTTGGCAAAAACGGTTACAACTCTATGTAATATTTCGTTTTTTTTTTCTCTTGGAATCTTTCAGGCAACGTCTGGAATTGATGCGTGAAATGTACCATAATGAAGCTGAAATGTCACCAACATCACCCGATTACAATGTTGAATCATTAACAGGTGGTGATCCATTTTATGATCGTTTCCCATGGTTCCGTTTAGTTGGTCGTGGTTTTGTCTATTTAAGTAATTTATTATATCCGGTTACATTGATACATAAAGTTGCTATTGTTAGTGAGAAAGGTGATGTACGTGGTTATTTACGTGTTGCTGTACAAGCTGTTATGGATGAAGATAATTCAGATCAAGTTGGTGTTAGACAGAGTGCACGGATTGCTTTCGAAACACCAAAAGGTTAGTTTTTTTACTCCTTAATTTTGAGGCAAAACTATGAGAAGTTTTTCAAAGAATTGGCTTTAATTTCTGACTAAAATTTTAGCTGTAATTGAACATAAAAATACACACAATATTGATGAACGTATCATTGAAGGCCAACATGGTAGCGGTATTGATCCAATCAAATTGGATGAATTGATTGAATGTGATGCTGATTCTGGACGTGGTGATAGTTCTGTATCATCAGATCTTAAAGAAGATGAAATTCCTGATCATTTAACTGTTGGCAAAGAGTTTACATTTAGAGTTACTGTTTTGCAAGCTGTTGGTATCTCAACTGAATATGCTGATATCTTCTGCCAATTCAAGTAAGTCTTTTGGGCATTACTGGAAATAGAAGCTAACTGATTTTGGATTGTATTTTTCCAGTTTCTTACATCGACACGATGAAGCTTTCTCAACTGAGCCTGTAAAGAATTCGGGCAAAGGTACTCCATTGGGATTCTACCATGTCCAGAATGTAACTATTGTGTCACACAAATCCTTGCAATCATATAATAATTTTGGAATTTCAGATAACCGTATCGACGACCAAATCTTTTATCGATTATATCAAATCTCAACCGATTGTATTTGAAGTGTTCGGACATTACCAGCAGCATCCGTTACATAAAGATGCAAAATTAGAGGGTAATGTCCGTCAACCACCACGTCGTATGCTACCACCATCAATACCAATTTCCCAACCAGTTCGATCAAGTAAATTCGGTGCACTACCATCACCATGTACCGCACATATTCATGCTAAAGTTGATGTATTAGTATGGTTTGAAATCTGTGAATTAGCACCAAGTGGTGAATATGTTCCGGTTGTTGTTGAACATAGTGATGATCTACCATGTCGTGGTCTATTCCTATTACATCAAGGTATACAAAGACGTATTCGTATAACAATTGTTCATGATCAAGCAGCTGAAATTAAATGGCGTGATGTACGTGAATTGGTTGTTGGACGTATACGTAACAGTCCAGAATCGGAAGATGATGAAGATAATGATAATTCCGTATTATCATTAGGATTATTCCCTGGTGAATATTTAGAAGTACCCGGTGATGATCGTGTTATGTTCCGTTTTGAAGCAGCATGGGATAGTTCATTACATAATTCACCATTATTGAATCGTGTCACAGCATGTGGGGAACAGATCTTTATGACAATTTCAGCATATTTAGAAGTAATTTTGGAGATTTGTGTTTTAAAAATTTGAGAAACTTACAATTTTTTCTCGTTTCTAGTTGGAAAACTGTGGACGACCTGCTATTATTACTAAAGATCTAAGTATGGTGATGTATGGACGTGATGCACGTACCGGTCCGAGATCATTGAAACATCTATTTTCTGGAAATTATCGAAATGCTGAAGCAAATCGACTGTCTGGAGTGTACGAATTGTTGCTGCGTCGAGCTAGTGAAGCAGGTAGTCCAGGTAGATTCCCTATAGTTTAGAGTTCCCATCCTTGACCCTTTTGACTACATCTATAGACTTATTAGAGCAACCCTTTCTTCTTGTCGTTGTGATTGTTGAAATAATTTATAACTTTTCTGGATACATCGCTTTTTTTCCCGGTTAACAGGAGTACAACGACGCCAAAGACGTGTTTTGGATACAAGTTCCACCTATGTACGTGGTGAAGAGAATCTACACGGATGGCGTCCACGTGGTGATTCTTTGATTTTCGACCATCAATGGGAATTGGAGAAATTGACACGATTGGAGGAAGTTGAACGTGTTCGTCATACGTTATTGTTAAGAGAACGGCTTGGTTTAGATCGTTCAACCAGTCATAATAAATACCATTTAGATTATACGAAGAGTGAAAAAGAAGTCTCTAATATGGTGGCAAAGAATAGCAACATGAATAATACGGCAGTTAATGATTATTATGAGTACAATGAACGCGAAAAACAGTTGGTAATGAAATGTGTTCGTTTGATTCAAGGTAAGTCTCTACTAGGAGTTGGTGTGATTGTTCTTTATTTCCCGCTATTTCTTTAACAGGAAAAGGCCGGGACAATTCCGGTACTATTAAAGACAATGATGTCACTAGTCCATCTGAAGAAATCACCGAAATGAGTACCAGTATGCTATCCAGTATGATGTCGAATGGTTCAATTGAATTGTGTTCACCCGAACGAGCAGCTCTTCCCGGTGAATGTGCACCATTCCCCTCAGTTACACCAATTTCACCGCCAACTCCAAGAGATCCCGAATTAGTATTGTACGTGCCCGATATGGAGGAGATCCGTATTTCACCGGTTGTTGCCCGAAAAGGTTATCTAAATGTTTTGGAACATAAAACCAACGGTTGGAAGAAACGATGGGTGGTAAGTATTTCAAGTGATAGTTTGGAAATGGAAATTATGAGAGAGGTGAAAATGTTTCAGGCTGTTCGACGACCTTATGTGTTTATTTTCCGTGATGAAAAGGATCCAGTCGAAAGGGCTCTAATCAATTTGGCAACTGCACAAGTTGAATATTCCGAAGACCAATTAGCTATGGTTCGTTTACCAAATACATTTAGTGTTGTTAGTAAACATCGTGGTTATTTATTGCAAACATTACATGAAAAAGAGGTACACGATTGGCTTTATGCTATCAATCCATTATTAGCTGGACAGATACGATCGAAATCAGCACGACGCAATCCACAGAATCGACAAGAAACTAATGAATTAGGCTCGAACAATACTATCACCCAAACAAATACAATAACAACAACACAAAATAAATGAGATTTAATCTGTATGGAATCCGTTTTGGTTTTTTGAAGAGAAAATTGGCGTGTGTTAAGAAGGAATTTTCCGAAATTTTGCGGTTGTGATTTTCTCAAAATTGATTTGCTGCCATTTACAAAACAAAACAAAAAAAACAGGAAAAACTAGAGGATTCCATAGATTTTTCAGTTTTTTAGTTGAAAATTCTAGTCATTTTTGCTGCTTTGTTGATTGTTTGTTGAATGAATGTTTGACTGATTTTAACAACAACAAGAAAACCATAATGGAATTGTATTTTTAATGGAATTTTAGGGAAATTTTCTCATGGTGTGATACTGAGAGTGCAATATTTAGCGTGTGTGATAAAGATAGAATGACAGAATAGTATAAATGATGTGTTGGATGAATGTTGTGAATATTTAAACGAATCTCAAACCAAAAACAATGCTTTAATCATCATTAATTTAAAAAGATAATTTTTGGATTGATCTCAATGTTTCCAAAAAAAAAGTGTTATTTAAAAGAAGGATAGTATTAAAAATGCTTCTTATAGTATAATAATAATAAAACTATATATATAAACATACATGTACCAATCTAATTAAATCTATCGACATATTCCTTATCGTTTTTAATGTCTGTAAGGCCTCGACTCTTCTTTTCTCTCAAAAAAATCGATGTAACCATCACCTGATCCTTTCCAAATGTCAATCCTTGTCGTTCTGCAAACATTTTGTGAGAATTTTTGGGCACAGTATGTGTTGTACAGGGTGTTTTGGTGTAAAATTCAATTTAAAAAAAAAAATAGGGAAAACCCAAAGAAATTAATCAGTCGATAGGAGACACAAAAACAGCGCGCGCTCACCTATTTTCGTTATTCTCACCCGTAATTTTCCTGATGTTCTTATTTTTGTACTCAGAATAAAGGAGGAAAAAAAACTTGTCACACCTTTGATGTATATAATATATTATTATTATTATTATTATTATTGATAAAAGTCCCCTCTTAAAAAGAAAATTCTAGCACAATCTCTAGATTTTTTGAGTTCACGCTGAAAATTGCTGTATTTTTTCTTTGTTATTTTTTTTGGAAATATGACTGAAATATTTTATTTTCTTATCACTCTTTAAAATTATGAAAATATTAAAATGAAAAATTTGTTGGTAGTTGCTTGTTAAAAATTCGTC
>JAZBHA010000506.1:0-29698 GCA_037464855.1 Iselma pallidipennis | reverse complement strand
TAATAATTCAACAAAAAAAGTCAAAGTACATAATATATAGTAGATACAATTTTAGGACAATTTGTATAATTTTGTTTTTTAGTTGAAATAAGGATAATAATCTGGCCCTTTAAGTTGAATAAGGGTTGTTTATATTGTCATTAATATTATTATTATTAAAATAAATTATTTATTGTATAATTGTCTAAGCATTATATGAAACAATAAAAGAAAAACAATCAGAGTTTGTGTTTTATTTCACCCCCTAAAAGAAAGAAATTCAGTAAAATAATAATAGAACCTGAAAAGAAAAACATTATTTCAGTTAATAGGATTTAGACAAATCAGATTTAACGGTGTGCGATTCAGGACAAAGTCATCGTCATCGTTATCTTTGCTGGCTGACGGTACGTGTTGAGCGTCAACAAGGATATTGGTACTCAGTCCGTAGTCCTCCGCCCAAGAGAACTAAGTAATCTCCAAGCGGAACGTTTATAGCAAACGAACCGTATAACTCGTATAACCACCCAAACGGGGTGGTTAATTGCGTCACTTTTTCCACCAAACAATTCTGGCTTTGAACCACTTGAATTTATAGGCCGCTTATACCTCTAACGTATAGATGGTACTACCTGTTTTGAACATTGTCAACGTATCCCTAATAATGCTCGAAACAAGTAGTAAAATCTGTTTGCACCTATCTATCTTTATTTTTACCACAAATTTCTACCTCTATCCTTTACTGTTTAATGTTTGTCTAGTATTGGCCGAGTTTTTCAACTGTAAACTGGGTGGGAAGAAGACCATTCACGAAAATTTAACAGAATAGTCTTTGTTGATGATTACGATGACCATGATGTTGCTCTGAATAGCACCGATTATTTGTCACTTCGAGTAATGTGTAGGTAGTTCACAGTGTGACATCCTGTATATTACAAAAAATATCCTTGCATTCGATTATCCAAGTTTTTCGTTATACTAACTATCCATATCGCTGTTTAGGTCGGATAATGTGTTATTACATAATTGTTCATCTATTTCGTCGCCGTCATAGGTGTACCGAGTGTACAGCGCTATTTCAGGTCAAAGTATGCAACGGATTAAGAACATAAGACCGTATAGTTCGGCCGATTTAAGAAAAACCAACCATCGAATGCGCAGAGGGACTGAAACGAGCCCGCGCTGCAAATACCGAAATTCCATTGGCCGAAATGTATCGAACACGCTTACAACATGCGCCGGTTTGGTTTTTCTTAAAACGGCCTATCTATAGCTTGATTTATTTAGGTTTTTTTTTTAATATAAAGATCAATTGATATCAAAAATTCAGATTGATAATGAGCAATAATTGATTATTAAAGCAAGATTTTTTAAAAACGTTAAATTACTAACAATTCAATAAGAGGTCTAATCAGCGACTTGTATTTTTGGTTCATAGTCTACTACTACAAACAACATACTATAATTTTAAATATCAATTATCTCTACTGTGACCTGAAGTATCGTTGTACACTCGGTACCGGTAAAATAGGGTGATAAAAAAAACCGTTTTTTCTGTTGAACAGGTGAAACTATAAATTTTTTCATGTATTGCATTAAAAATGGTTCAAATAATTTTGCCAGTTATCATAATTTGTTTCACTGATAATTACAGTGAACTCCGTTTATTTGAGACACCAGTTATGTATATAAACGGGGCACTGAACTACCGTATTATAAGTCGATGGGAATGAACTTTTTTGCGTTAGTATTGTTTATATCGTTCGTTTTTGGTAAGTTTCCTCTTTTTTTACGAATTCTAACGGTTTCATTTCAAACTCGTGCTGTTCATGTAAAGCCAGTAATCACTATGTCTCTAAATATTAATTATCATGCAGACATAGGTGAAAACCAAGGTGCTCTTGGTCAATACCCTTATCTGGTTGCAATAACAGAGGTAGAGTGGATCAGGCAATCCCTTATTGGTAGTGGTGGGATTCTGTCACCAACATGGGTTACAACCAGCGCCCTAACGATTGAATTTTTTGTCCCACCTTATGCTAGTTATCGTGTCATAGCTGGTATTACACAATTTACCGCTAGAAAGAATGAACTACAAGGAGTTAAGGTAGCTGAACTGGTTCCTCATCCTAATTATGGGAGGTATAAATGTTTTTTACTTTAAAATCTTTGTTTTTGCTCCTAAATAATCACTTTAATTTTTTTGTAACTTCTCACAATCAGTGTGTTTACACTTGAGAATAATATAGCTCTATTACGATTAGAATCACCACTAATATTTAGTGAGCAAATACAACCGCTTCGATTACCTTATTCCACTCACTCTGGACTTTATCGTGCAAGTGAACCTGCTATAAATGTTGGATGGAACAGAAGAGTAGAAAGTGTGGATAAAATGATCAGAGCTGTCAACATATCTCTTACGACACAAGCACGTATGTTTTGTTCTTGATATAGGTATAGATATACCGGTCATTATAATTATTTTTTAGAATGTACACATTGGATTGTAAATCGGCCGTCTGTTACATATGAAGGAGTCATATATAGAAATGATTCAAATGTTTGCACTGAACATTGTACAGTTTGTCCTACCATTGACGGTGATATATTAGTTAAAAATGGGTTCCTGATTGGAGTTATTTCATACATATATGACTGGAATGGACCAGCTGTTTATCAAAATGTCAGCTATTATATAGATTTCATCAAACAACATGTAACTGACATGATGAACTGAACAATTCAAAATTCATCTTGGAAATGTAAAGTCTCATTAAATATGTTAATAATACGATGTTTTCTATTTATATTTTATAATATACGTATTCATTATCAGAACTAAAAGGGCATTAAAAAGAACTAGAAGATCCGGTTGCTTTTATAGATATAGAGCAGAGGTTTCAAAACTGCAGCCAGGGAATCGCCAATATAATAGTTGATTAGGAAAACCTTTTGAATTTACTTGTGCCCATAGATTAGACTAGATTAGACTACTAAAGTGATTTGGCTACTCAGCTTTTCTAAACTACGACCATTATTGATCTATTGTTCGTACCCTACTATCTATTAATATCCCAAAAACCATATATTCTTTGCGAATTTGATTATCTCTCTAGGAGACTTCTTCCCCACTTCGGGCAGGCGACAAAATCACATCGTCCAAGTGAGTGAGTCTTGTGCGAGCCAAGTCATCACATTTACACAGTATATACCTATGTATGTATATGTATATCTAACAATAAGGCACAAAACGTTTGAAGGTAATCAAGTTTTGAACCAATTTTCAAGGTAAATAAATCTAAGGTGGGTCAGCTAATTAATTATGCAAATTGGCCACATACCGTAATGTCCGAAAAAGGCGCCTATCCTCAACCAGGAGTTGAATCCGGACTTTCCAATTGGCAATCGAAAACAGCCCATAAACAAACTAGTTTCGTTACAATTGCACTTGTAAGGACCAATATTATGGAATCATCACATCTCAGGTGCACATTTTACGGCATCATTCTTTACCTTGTCGTCTTTTCGAGAGTCGGCGTCTTTTGCGTCACTAATTAGTTAATTGAGAAGATGACTACATTATCAGTCACCAATTTATATTTAATCGCAATACAGATTATCCAAATACACAATATATTTAGATGGGATAGTACTAATCGAGGTGATTAAAAAAGCAATGGTAAAATTAATGGTACTCAGTGTTTGTTTAATTTTAACCAATTCACCGACCTACAGTCAAGGTAATTACCTTTTAATTCTTATTAAAAAGTACGTTTTTTTATTAATTATTATTAATAATTTTTTAGATCTAGTGTTGGTTCAAAATTTGGATAGTCATTGTTTACGTTGTCTTTGTTATACAGCAACCAAATGCAATTTAACATTTGGCTGTCAGGATGGATATTGTGGTCCTTACAAAATCAGTCGAGTATACTGGATAGATGCTGAACGTGTTACATTACCGGATGATGATGTTGGAAGAGCTGGAGGTTGTAAATTTTCCTTCACTTCAACTTTCTGCTCACCTTTTGCCTCCTCTCAAAGCTTTCTTCATAGTTTCGATTGACTCGATTTGGAAACTATTAACAAAATTCTTTTAAGTTTCATCAACCCTATTTTGCTCATTTAGAGGAGTGTGACGTTACTTTCTATCTAAATATGAAGGTGCCAGACTAGTTTTCATCAAGAGATTCTCAGATGGAGGTGGTGAAAACTATTCAGGAAAGAATGACGTGATATTGCATAAAATTAGCTTAAGGCTTCAAAGTTTTGATAGAAAGTAACGTCACAGGTGAGAATAGGAATGCTTTATTGTGGATAATTTGCAGCCTATGAAGATTGTGCAAGTTCTTATCAATGCAGCCAAAGAACTGTTATCAATTATATGTTAAAATATGGACGAGTAAATATTTTGTACTTATTTTCCGTTTTTTTTTGGTTCTAATTCTTTTATATTTTAAATTAATCAGGATTGTAACGGTGATGGAAAGACTGACTGCGATGATTATATGATGATTAATTTTAATGGTGGTTACCAATGTAGTCCACCATTGGATCGTAATGAAGCCGGACGTGAATGGTTGAAACGATATCGAAGATGTAATCCTAGTGCAATATCGCAGGAGCCCATTATTGCAACAGACGTCCTGTCACAGGAACCCACTCCTACAACAGACGTCATGTTACAGGAGCCCTCTTCTATCCTAGCTGCCCCATCACAGGAGTCCCCTCCTGTTGCCGACGTCGTTTCACAACAACTTACTCCTCCAGTCCTATTACAGGAGTCCTCTGATGTATCAGTCGGCCCATCACAAAGGTCCCCTGTTGTAGCCCACACCCTGCTACCTCCGTCTCTTTTAGTCAGTGAACAATGTTTAGGTTGTCTATGTGAAGCAATTTCAACTTGTAACACCTCTTCATACTGTGGCGATGATATTTGTGGCCCATTTCATCTAACACGAGCTTATTGGATTGACAGTGGTAAACCTACCGTTGGCGCAGAGTGGTCAGGATCATCAACAGCGTACAGAAACTGTGCTTTAGATATTTATTGTTCTGCATCAGCGGTGCGAGGATATATGCAAAAAAACCAAGAAGTAAGTTCATTGCAATTAGGGAGGCGTGTACCTTTTAAATTTTTAATAATTTTCAGGATTGCAATGGAGATGGTAAGATTGATTGTGATGATTTTGCAATAATTCATCAATATGGAGGAGGAAACCATCAATGTGAAGGTCGTGTAATAAATGGTGCTTTTGCTAGACGTTATTATCACTGTAAAGCTATAGTGTTTTAAACCAAGTTTGTCCTTTTGTAAATTGTACTAAATTTGTTTGTAAATAGAAGGGAATACATGTAAGTTTTGCAACCGTATACCTCAATAGTTCTTCTACACCTAGTTCTATTGATGAATAGAAATTTTTCTCGATATATTCAAAGATTTTGATAAATACGAGTCTTTGAAATCTTTGTGTTTTTTTTTTGGTTAACTTGTTCATCAACACAAAATTTCTTTTATCATTATCGAAATTAATAAATAAATAAAATTAAAGTTGTTTGGTGGAAATCTGTTTCTGGCGTATCCACCATTTTTACGCAGAAAGTTTTATCACATTGTAACGATTAATTGTTATAAATTAGTTTTATGTTTATCAGTACTTATTATGTATTTGAAATTAATAGTTTCAAACTATCAATTAATTGAAAAACATTAGCTTTATTTTAATAATTGATAACAATAGCATTTTCTTACCCATAAGTGTGGGCTTGCCGAACACAACAAGGTTACCTTGCAATGGGTGCTAGTTGATCAAGGCATTAGAGGAAATAAACAAACGGACCTTCTGGCAAAAAGGGCCACTACTGCACGCCTGATTGGACCTGGACTCTCATGTGGTATCGCGTATCCGGGCGCAAAGAGGGTTATAAGGGAACAACTGGAGAAGAAACACCAATTCTATCGAGTGAGCTCTTACGGGGCCCAACCAGCAAGAGAACCAAGGAATTCCTGGCACTGAACAGACAACAGCTAAAGCAGATTACAGGACCACCAACGGAACACGGTAGTCTGAGGAAACATCTCCATAGAATTGAAGTCCTAGGAGACCCCTTATGTAGGGCCTGTGAAGAAACTTCACTTCACATCTTATGCAACTCTGAGCCGCTTCAGGGTCTAGGGAATAAATATCTCATCCCTAGAGATATTCTAGAATCCTGGACTTCATAAAACATAAAGGCCTATTGTGGGAAGATAACGGGTGTACAAAGAGCCTTGAGGGCTTGAGTACAGTGGGGTGCGAACTTGACTAATGATAAGCGAATTAATAACTTGCAGTAATACAAATTATCCTTCCTTTAATAAATTCTAAATTGGTGATCAAATAATTGAAGAGACGACCCTGAATTTATTTTTCTATCGCTTAAATTGTAACGAAAACACCGAAGACAACAAATAGGCAACGTAACACGAAATTAATTAGTAAATTTAGGGAATTAGACAAAAATTTCCCTTTCAAGATTATTTTCTAAAGTGCACAAAATGTCATGTGACTTTGCTTTTACTCCTTCTTTCACAAAGTGAAAGAAGAGAAGTAAACCGTTATCTATAATACTAAATGACAGTGGACACGTAAAATTCCTATTACCTGTGTTAGTGTTCAGAATTTGTCTAGATTAGAAAAGATCTAATTAAAAATAAATTAAAATTTCAAAATTATCATAAACAGACGGAAATTGTCTTTTAAAAAAAGTTAGTTATTTTATGAATTAACGAAATGGAACATTTGATTTCTATTTTGATCGTTTTAACTGTGGGAATTGTAACAGAAACTGGTAAGTTCTTGTTATACAACCACGTATTAAACATTTATTTAAAAAAATTAGTATTCTGTTATATTTTTAATTTTTTGGATTTTTTTGTAGGCGTCCTATCACAAGAACCCTATCCAATCAGTCAACAATGTCTGGGCTGTTTGTGTGAGGCAGTGTCCTCGTGTGACACCTCTCCAAATTGTAAAGGTGACGTTTGTGGTGCATTCCGTATAACATGGGGCTATTGGGCAGATGGTGGTAAACCCACGGTTGGTGAAGAATCACCAGAATCAACAACAGCATATAAAAATTGTGCCTTGAATCCTTATTGCGCTGCATTAGCTGTACAAGGATATATGCATAAATTCCAGCAAGTAAATAAACCTACATTCTACTAATTGAAATAATAATAACAATAATAATAGTGACTATAATTGGTTTTTTTCTTCTAATTCCAGGATTGCAATGGAGATGGTAAAATTGATTGTGACGATTTTGCACTCATCCACCATTATGGAGGATATGGTTGTAAAGGTGGTGTAATTAATGATGTGTTCGGTGAACGTTATTATCAGTGTAAAGCAATATTGGGACAAGTTGGACGTTAATTTAATAACAATTGCAAATTATTTAAATATTCTAATAAATAATATTCTGTTTTACTTGTGTTTTTTTTTAAATCTTGCCTGTAGCAAAACAACTCTGTATATCATCAATAAAACTGGTTTAATTACATCTGCACTTAAGTCTGTCAATATTATTTATGTTGCAACTAGATGCAATTTAACATTCGGCTGTCATGAAGGATACTGTGGTCCATATGAAATCAGTCGAATCTATTGGGTAGATGCTGGACGAGTTACATTATCTGATAATGATGTCGAAAGGGCTGGAGGTTGCAGATTTGCCTTTCTTTGGGGCTTCTATTCAAAATCACTACTTTTTCTATCACTAGGTTGTTTCCTTCATCTAGTGCATTTTCCCTCTTCCAGTACTTTATTTCTAACCAGAAGCTATTATACAATTTAAACAAACCACTATCGGATTATTGATTGTGCATAATTTGCAGCTAAAGAAAATTGTGCCATTTCTTATCAATGCAGTCAACGAATTCTTATCAATTAGGTAGGTACATGTTAAATTACGGACGGGTAAATATTTTAGAATCTTGTCTTTCCAGTTTTTTTAGTTATTTGTATATTTCTAAATATTCATATTTGATAACACATTCATTATCAGTGCTCCACGGAACTAAAAGGGCTCCACTGATCTGAAAAGTTTGAGAAGCATACATATGTACCTATATGTATATATCTAACAATAAGACACAAAAATTTTGAAGGTAATCAAGTTTTGAACCAATTTTCAAGGTAAATAAATCTAAGGTGGGTCAGCTAATTAATTATGGATATTAGCCATACACCGTAATGTCCGAAGAAGACAGCTATCTTCAACCAGGAGTTGAACCCGGACTTTCCAATTGGCAATTGAAAACAGCTCGTAAACAAACAATTTCACTTGTAAGGACTAATATTTTGGAATCGTCGTCACGTACCAGGTGCACATTTGGCGGCGTCACTCTTGACAATATAAAATCGTCTTTTCGGGAATCGGCGTCGTTTGCGTCACTAATTAAGAAGATCACTACTTTACCAATCATCAATTTATATTTAATCGTAATACAGATCATCTAAATACACCATAAATTTGAGTGGGATCGTACTAATTCAGGTGATTAAAAAAGCAATGGTAAAATTATTGGTGCTCAGTGTTTGTTTAATTTTAATCAATTCAACAACCTACAGTCAAGGTAATTACCTTTTCATTCCCATTAAAAGATAAGTTTTTCTATTAATTATTATTAATAATTTTTTAGATCCAGTGTTGGTTCAAAATTTGGATAGTCATTGTTTACGTTGTCTTTGTTATGCTGCAACCAAATGCAATTTAACATATGGATGTCATGAAGGATACTGTGGTCCTTACAAAATCAGTCGAGTATACTGGATAGATGCTGGACGTGTTACATTACCTAATGATGCTGTTGGAAGAGCTGGAGGTTATTAATTTTCCTTCATTTCAACTTTCTGCTCACCTTTTGCCTCCTTTCAGAGCTTTCTTCACAGTTTCGATTGACTCTATTTCGAAACTATTAACAAAATTCTTTTAAGCTTCACCAACCCTATTTTGCTTATTTAGAAGAGTGTGACGTTATTTTCTATCTAAATATGAAGGTGTCAGGCTAGTTTTCACCAAGAGATAGTCAGGTGGAGGTAGTGAAAACTACTCAGGAAGGAATGACGTGATATTGCATAAAATTAGGTTAAGGCTTCAAAGTTTTGATAGAAACTAACGTCACAGGTGAGAATAGGAATGCTTTATTGTGGATAATTTGCAGCCTATGAAGATTGTGCAAGTTCTTATCAATGCAGCCAAAGAACTGTTATCAATTATATGTTAAAATATGGACGAGTAAATATTTTGGACATATTTTCCTTTTTTTTTTGTTGGTTTGAATTCTTTTATATTTTGAATTAATCAGGATTGTAATGATGATGGAAAGACTGACTGCGATGATTACGCGATGATTAATTTTAATGGTGGTTACCAATGTAGATCACCATTGGATCGTAATGAAGCCGGTGGTAAATGGTTGAAACTATATCGAAGATGTAATCCTAGTGCCCTATGGCAGGAGCCCACTATTGCACAGGAACTCATTCCTACAACAGACATCATATTACAGGAACCCTCTCCTGTCCCAGCCGTCCCATCAAAAGAATCCCCTCCTGTAGCCGACGTCCTTCCGCGAAACCTTACCTCTACAAGATACGTCATATTACAAGAACCCGCTCTTGTGCCAGTCCTTCAGTCACAAAGGTCCTCTCTTGTGGCCCACCCTCTGCTATCACCGCCTCTTTTAATCAGTGAACAATGTTTAGGTTGTCTATGTGAAGCAGTTTCGTCTTGTAACATGGCTTCAGATTGTGACGATGACATTTGTGGTCCATTTCACATAACACAAGCTTATTGGATTGACAGTGGTAAACCTACCGTTGGCGGAGAGTGGTCGGAATCATCAAGTGCGTATAGAAACTGTGCTTTAGATACTTATTGTTCTGCATCAGCGGTACGAGGATATATGGAAAAATTCCAAGAAGTAAGTCCATTGCAACTAGAAAGGCGTAGGTATAGCTTTTAAATTTTTTAAAACTTCCAGGACTGCAATGGAGATGGTCAGATTAATTGTGATGATTTTGCAATAATTCATCAATATGGAGGAGGAAATCATCAATGTAAAGGTCGTGTAATAAATGGTGCTTTTGCTAGACGTTATTATCAATGTAGAACTTTAGTGTTTTAAAGCAAGCTTGTATTGCACATTAAGTTCACTTGTAAATTGTACTAAATTTGTTTGTAAATAGAAGACAATAGAAGACTGTACGTTCGTCAACCGTATATTCTACCTCAATACTTCTTTTACATCTACTTCTACTGATTAATAAAAGTTTTTATAGACATTGATAGATATTTTAATGAATACGAGCCTTTGAAAGCAGTCTTTTAATTTTTTGTTTCTTGGTTAACAAAATATCGAACATGTATATATAGTGAATCCATCGAAATAGTGATTTTAGCTCACTGCCTTTTTGGTTGTAAATCTTGAGGCATTATATTCACAATTAAATATTGAATTAGACAGTATAGTTGTACTACTCTCAGATGGCTGGGTTGACTAAAGTAATACAACAATTATAACAGTAGAGTAATGATGAAAAAATAAACATCTGTCAAGGGAGATAGTTTATTGATAGTAAACCCAACGTCTGGACAAAAGACTGGGCAGCACAATTAGAGACTGTTAAGGTTCTTTCTTTTTTTCTTTTTCTGCTTCTCTCTCTCTTTCCGAATCGGAAAAGAATTCTACAATTTTATTTTCTCTATGGTTGTAATCGTTTTATTGCTTTAGTCAACCCTGCCATCTAAGTGTAGTACAACTATAACTTTGCTCTTACTCCTTCTTTCATAAAGAGAAAGGACAGAAGTATAAACCGTTATCTATATAATAAATGACAGTGGTCGCATAAAATTCCTATTACCTGTTAGTATTCAGAATTCGTCTAAATGAGAAAAAATCTAATTAAAAATGAATTAGTATGTAATATTTATTGATTTCTATTTTGTTCATCTTAACTGTTGGAATTTTAACAGAAACTGGTAAGCTCTTGTTAGACAATCACGTATGAATGATTTATTAAACGAAAATGTGGTAAACTCACGGTTGGTGAAGAATCACTAGAATCACCAACAGCATATAAAAATTGTGCCTTAAATCCGTATTGTGCTGCATTAGCTGTACAAGGATATGTGCATAAATTCCAGCAAGTAAATAGACATTCTACTAATTGAAATAATAATAGTGACTATAATTGTTTTTTTTTCTAATTCCTGGATTGCAATGGAGATGGTAAAATTGATTGTGACGATTTTTCACACATCCATCGTTATGGAGAAGATGATTGTAAAGGTGGTGTACTTCACGGTTTGTTCGGTGAACGTTATTATCAGTGTAAAAAGGTATATTAGCACAAGTTCAGAAATAATTGTGAATTATTCAAATACCTATTCTAATAAATAGGATTCCTTGAAAGTATATACGTTTTACTTGTGTTTTTTCCTTTGAATCTTGCCTGTAGCAAAACAACTCTGCATCGTGAATAAAACTAGTTTAGTTACATCTGCACTTATAAGTCTGTCAATATTAATTAACGTAATTAAAAACGCAATGCTACAATTGATCTTATTCTGTGTTTATTTAATTTTAATCACACCAACAGTGCATGGTCAAGGTAATTGTTATTCCGATTGTTTAAAAAATATATTTTTCTATTAATTATTGTTAATAATTTTCTAGAAATTACATTAATTCAGAATTTAGATAGTCATTGTTTACGTTGTCTTTGTTATGCTGCAACTAGATGCAATTTAACATTTGGCTGTCATGAAGGATATTGTGGTCCATATAAAATCAGTCGAATCTATTGGGTAGATGCTGGACGTGTTATATTACCGGATGATGATGTCGAAAGGGCTGGAGGTTGTAGATTTGACTTTTTTTTACTTTTCTTCTTTTGAGCTTCTATTAAAAATCACTTGGCTGTTTGCAGCTTATGAAGATTGTGCCATTTCTTATCGATGCAGTCAACGGATTCTTATCAATTATATATTGAAATATGGACGGGTAAATGTTTTAGAATTTTTCCTTTTGAATTCTTTTCATTATTTGTTTATTTCTTTGATCTACTAGGATTGTAATGAAGATGGCAAGACCGATTGTGATGATTATTCAATGATCAATTTCAATGGTGGTTATCAATGTAGTCCACCATTGGATCGTAATGAAGCTGGACGTAACTGGACGATGAGATATCAAGCATGTAATCCACCCTCACCAAGAAGTATTCCTTATGTATAAAAATCAATAAAAATTGAAAAACAAACAACGAAAAACGAGCATCTAATTGTATTTTTCTTCTAAATACACATTTGTTTCTTTCATCTTTTTTTTAAGTATAATACATAATAATTGAATATACAGCACATCTATTTTTATAAAATTAAAATTCTATATTTTACAAGGGCCTTAACCAGTACTAGATATAATTGTTATCTTTTTTGTCTTTGGTTGTTTTTTTTTCCTTCTAATTATTGCCAACAATTTGAAAACTACACCTCAATCTGTATAAAAACAAATTCCATTTTTTAACAACAGCTCGATTTGTACCCCGATATTATTATTATTGTTATCATTATTACTATTTATTGTTTAAAAAGTTTTGGTTATTATTTTTGATTTTCGATATGTTTGTCTAATATTCTACAATTGATTCGATTTTTATACAGAGTGATTGTACGATTTATTTATTCATAATAGATTGGATCGGGCTGATTTATTTATTTACGATTAAAAACTTGGCTCTCACAAGCAGAAATTCTCCTGATAGCGCACATTATCAATTAACAATAATTAGTTTAAAATTTGATAGATAAATGGGGAATTGGGCGGGATCTCTATAACGAACAGAAAACGAAATGATTTCATCAAAAAAGAAAAACATGATATTGATAGTATCACTACTGGTATTTCGAGATTACGACGATTTCAACGTAAATTGACTACAGACTAATTGACAAAAATTGATAACAAAAAGAAAAATTCAAAAAAGGGTCTATAGCCTTTCATCTTTTACTGCATTTACTTTTTTCTCATTTAATTTCCGTTTTTCTTTCAATTCCATATGTTTTTCTGTCAATTCGTTCTTCTTATTATCGATTTTCTCTTCGTTTTTCGTCCGATCTATCCACCATTTTCGATCTTTCCGTTTCTCTTCACCACCATCATCCTGACATAATTTCTCATATTTAGTTTTACCCAGCAATGGTACCGATTCCAATTGTGTTACAATCTTCTGGGCACATCTGTGATCAACCTTCTGTTATTTCTCTATAAATACAAATAGTTGTCAAGTATTTACCTGATTCTGGTAGAAGCTGGTGGTGTATTGTGACAAGGACTGGTTCCTGGTAGTTCTCTAATTGGTGGCAGTCGATTGATGTTTGCTTTCTCTGGATGGCAGTATTCCTGTAAACGCATCTTCATAGCATGTTGTTGAGAACGTCGAATAGCTCCAGTGATGGGTTGTCGAGGATAAGCACCCATACAATGACCACCACAACATGGTGATGATGCTGAGCATGAATGCCGGCCACTACCATCGGAAGAACAAGATGTGGAAGATACAGATGAACCACCACTACTAACACTGTACAAACTATCCGATTGGGGTACGGATGATGAACGGGAATTGACCGAATATCCACTAACTGAAGAGGGCAGAATCGGACCAGTCTACAAATTGACAAAACAAACATGGATTTTACATATGTTTTAACAAACAAACGACTCACTTTTAGTCGTAAAATTTTCGCACGACAGATGACACAACGTAACGGCAATAAACGTTGAGATACTGCAATCTGGATTGTTTTCACGAAACATTTCCGGCAGACAACTTGATGACCACAAGGGGCTGTTTGCATTGTAGCTTTTGCATTGATACAAATCACACACTTGAATAAACAAATCAGAATATATGGTAGTAACAGGATAATTCAAACTTGGAAAAGAGTAGTTTTGGCAACGAAACTTACTTCCTCCTCTTGGCAGGCCGCCAGTTCCGGTTCGCTCTCCTCTAATTTGCTCAAAAGTTTATCCTATAAAATAAGACACAATTCATAAATAATTAAATAGAAAAACTAGGGAGTTCTTAAGGAAAAAAGGGGCGAAAAGTATAAAACTGACCTAGTTGATGTTTTTATGGAGAATGTTTACCTCCCACCCTAATGGTGGGAAATTGCACAATTGCTTCCACCATTTGAGTGGGGATAAACTTCTGGTTTTGAACATAGGGTGCTTATACTTCTAACGTGTAGAGGGTGCTACCTGTTTGAGCATTATAAAGGATATGTTGACAATGCTCAAACAGGTAGCACCCTCTAGACTTTAGAAGTATAAGCACCCTATGTTCAAAACCAGAATTTCATCCCCACCCAAATGGTGGAAGCAATTGCGCAATTTCCCACCATTTGGGTAGGGGGTAAACAATCCCCATTGCGGTTTATATAGTGTCCGTAGAATTCTTGTGAATGTTAGCTTATAAGACCCAACAAAAGAGTTTGTCTACTGCAGCAGCAACAATAATTTACAGCCTCACTATCTGATCTCTCTTTTTCTGTGCATCTCTTTTGTTGGGTCCTACCGCAAAGTAATTTGGCCGTAGAAGTCAATATTCACCAAATTTTCAAGACTGGCATACGTAAATATAAAACTGACCTATGTTGTATTGTTGGTTGTCCGTTTTATTATTTAAGCGGAGATTTGACCTGTACCTTGACTTACCATGACCTACACAAAAGCTCTTAAATCCGAAACTTTTTGTCAATAACCACAACAACAGTACAAAATTTCCATTATTATTATTATTATTATTATTATTGAACTGAATCATTAATTAAATTATATTTTTTTGTACATTAGAGGAAATAACAAATTCAGGAAATGTTGATTACGAAACAGTGGAAAAAACCGGAATTACTCAAAACCGTTTATATAATGCGTCTCTAAATCAAATTCTGATCAAAATCTCGAAATTATCCACACGTGAAGCTAGAAAAACGTTATTTTAATAAATTGAAAAAGATAATAATTTGAGTATTTTTTTGGGAGGGAAACCTGTTTTTGGCACATCCACTATTGTTATAAACTGATCAGCATTTACTATACTGTCGAAGCCATTAATCAATTGAGAGGCACTAGAAAATTTTAACTCTCTAACTGACAATTTAAGCCGTATTTTGATTGATAGAGAGTTAAACTAGTCTCTCAAACATCACTTTTAAAAAATGACGCCACTTCGTATCGTTTTAAAAAATAATAAACTTTCAGAACGTAGGTATAGAAAATCGATTTTGCCAGATTTTCCACACCTCTAACGACTCTATTTCAAGACCGGTTGGACGATTTTCACACAAATGAAAATTTTCACACAGAGAATGATAACGTTTTTGGAAGGGAAATACCGAAAATTGCCTTATTTTTACGCTAACCACGTATTGCTGTGTATTTACGATTCATTCCAGTCCAAGTCTGAAGCAACAGAATTCCATCCACATTTTTTCTTGTAAATTTACAGAACAGGATTTTTTCTAGAAATCATGCATCCGAACGAGAGCAGATGTTGATCATGACGAAGCACACAACAAATTACGTGTAAAAGATGAGTTTTCCGGTTGGTTGAATATTCGTATAGTGTTCTCATAAAATATGCATTATTCGATCAAATCTTATGAATCCCTACTGAAAAGTACAAAATATAAATGACTAGAACTTGTACATATGATTGCTTATTTTGCATAGATATGCAAATTTTCATTTGATTAACATTAAACAAAAATCTCTTAAATCAAAGGTCATTTGAGAGTATCCATTTTTTTTTTTATGTACGACCTCAAGAGATGTAACCTTTTAAACGAAGAGAAAAAAAATTAGAACGCCCTTGTACATAAGATTTTTTTTAATACAGTAAAAACCCTCTTAGCCGGACTAAACGTGAATATGGACAGTCAAGGTGACGGAAAAGCCGGACAAAAAAGTAAAAATGAGCTCTCACTTAAAGAATATTTGAGCACAGGTTCAAGGAAATTTGGCCAAGTTTCCATTATTGCATTATTTAGCCCAACAATACAAAACTTTGGGAACCCCTGATCTACAAGACTGGAGATATCTAGTAGATACACTGTATGCAAAAAACCTTATACAACTTTAGATTCGAGTTTCTAGTAGGTATTTTCGCTGGGACATCTGGTTCATTCTACTGTGGTTCGGATAATCGAAAATCTGGATAATAGAGGTCCGGATAAGAGAGTTTTTACTGTGATTAATAGTAAAAGGGTAACTACGGGGTGTAATAGAAAAAATCCAACAAGTTTGCCTTAATGCGTGATTACTAGAATTTAGAATTACTAATAATAACCACAGAACGCTCTTGAAACCATTACACAACATTTTACCACCAAATTTCAATGCCAAAGCACCAATAAATAAATAAATAACAACAATCATCAACAACAACAAAGAATAAAAGGATACAGAAAATATGGCAAAGAAAATCCGGCCGACATTGACCCCATGCCTATCCAAAAATTGCAATGCTATTCTATTATAAATAGATACATTCTTTTTTTTTGTCTTTATTATACCTATATATTATATAAAAAAAAGGAGGATTCTTGTCATTTTCACGGTTACTGCGTGAAATTTGCTTTCTAAAAAAAAAACTCCAAAAGCAGTCAAATTCAATTCAATGTGTAGTGATTCCACTTGGCGACTGTACATACACTTTATTTAACATTGAAAACGATTTTAATTGACATGATGATTACAATTTGTTCCGTTATTTCCATTTAGTTGGATTTGAAAACAGTCATTGTGTTGTGGCAATATGTGTGTGCATGTGTGCGTCTGTTTAAAATCTAGTCACCAGTGATTTTAATTAATAAATCAATACTATAATCTAAATTACGTACATAGAGACGAAAATGAATGTGGTGACACAAATCTTTGGAATGGCTGTAAATCTATTAATGGCACCATTTTCACCAAATGCTCTATTGGGATCATTAGCAATGCCGAACTGTGCCTCGATACTCCTCAAAATGGGTATTTATCTCAATTTTTTTCGTCGTATATTACTTGAAATGCCCGAAATCAATAAATTTGCACCTTTGACCTATCTGTGCGTGAGTGTATGTATGTGAGAGGAAAAAAGCCGGGCGACTTTTACCATTTCCTCTCTTTCAAGCCCCGGTTCTCGGGGTCATTACTACAATCACCCTCCGAGATTTACCACCACGCTATTTTGGTTTACTTTCAAGTAGAGGGTGTATAAATTTAAATGTCAAATATCAGATAGAATTGAAAATATCTAGGTGTCCTACCCTTTTGCCTAAATGTGAAGGAATCGATTTTTATATAGGCACAACCCTTTCTGATTTTAAACTCGAAAAACGGGTTGGTTGGTTGTTTAATAAACTGACAGATCACCGCCACTGTCAATAACAGATACAGATCTATATCTATTTTTAGACTCGAACCCTGCTGGTGGTGGTTACTCTTTTATTTAGATCATTTTTTATTATTAAAAGGGTTGTTGACAGTAATATATGTACCAAGTTGACAAGAATTTATCACTCAACAGGTGGCAAATAAACTAAAAACGAAATATACTATACAACCTTTAAATCTATCTTTGTCTAGTGTTTATATCTAAGGAATCTAATTAGGTGTCTTAGAATGCATCATAATTGCATTTTGATGCAATCTGATTTCGTGCACGACATCCTCGTGATTATCATTGCAATGATAACTAAATTATGCCGTTAAATCTTGAATAGATCTTAAAAAAAATACAACAAATTTCCAATTTTACGTGTTTTTTGTGGACTAGTGATAACAGTTGCGTAAATTGCCGGTTACACTCTACATAACCATTAAATTATTGCTAGAACGACAATTATTCTTCTAAATTAGATTTCATTGATTTCCTCTACATTTTAACACACACACACACATATAGATCAACAATAAATATTATAGGTGACAACGAGCTAAAAGTGGCACTCGCCCCCAGAGGATACTGTTCAAATTGTTGTCCAATACGATTGGGAATCGACATACGTTACATCCTCTACAACGCGAATCATCGAATTAATGGACAACAGATTGATATAAATCATCCAGAAATGGCAGAAAAACTCGGTCTAATACCGAATGTATCAACAGTGATTTTTATACATGGATTTACAGAACCATCACCGGGACAAAGTGGACGAGCGATAATTGATGGTAATTTTGGTGGATGCGCCGGGCAAACTTATACTACGAGTACCTAGTGTGTATTCAATCATTAATTTTTTTTAGCTTATTTAAATCGTCCTGAATCGTTTAATATCATCCTGTTGGATTGGTCTGAAATGGGTACATTCCCATGGTACCGTTCATCCGTAAAAAACGTTAAATACGTTGCAGGAACTTTAAAGGATTTCTTAGAAAATTTCAATGATCATGGTCAAATACCAATCGATAAAGTTCATATAATTGGATTCAGTTTGGGTGCACATATTGCCGGTTTTGCTGGGAAACAGTTAAGGAATAATTTAAGAATTCCACGAATTACAGCACTGGATCCAGCCTATCCTGAATATTCATTAAAAGGTCAGTTCTCGTCTCGCATCTGATTCTAGTTGATTTATTGAGAAATTATTCTACAAGTTAACTTGATTCAGACCCTTCTAGACGATTAACAAGAACGGATGCCGATTTCGTTGATGTTATCCATACTGATGGTGGTGTTTTCGGTTTACCGATACCAATAGGACATGCTGATTTCTATCCGAATGGTGGTCGAGCTCTACAACCCGGATGCCAACCCAGCTATCTCGTCCAGTTCAGACTAATCGATCAAATTTGTAATTCTTTTTTTTAAAATAATTATTGTAATTAATTAGTTTTTTTTTTAAATATGGTGTTTTTTAGTTGGCTGTAGTCACGTAAGGGCTTGGCGACTGTACGAAGAGTCAATACGAAATCCTGACGCCTTTCCAGCAACGAAATGTCGACAATGGCGCGGTCCGAATAGAATTTGTAATTTTACACAGGATGCCCTAATGGGTTACAATTGTTCAATGTAATCAAATCAATGATTACAAAATTGAAATGATTATTATTATTTCGTTTTCTATTTTTAGAAATTCAAAAGGTCAATTTTATTTAATTACCGGACATACAACACCGTTTGCAAAAACTGTTCACGATCAATTGTAAATTCAATTTTTTTTGGAAATAACAAGAAAATGGCAATTTTCCGATAAATATTCGCCCGAAATCGAATAAAATTGAAAAAGACAAATTGCGTGCTTTACAATTTTATTAGGCGAATTAATTAAATTTTTAAGTGGAACTTTGTAGCAATAATAATAATAATAATAATAATGATACTACCTATTATGAAGAATGAATGCACGTCGCATTTGAAATGGAGTTTCAACATGAAAATATTATTAGGGTGGAAGTTTTTCTATCTTCGTCTTTATTACAGTGTCGATTGATTTAATAATATAAGATAGAAAGGAATAACAAGTGTGTTCTTGGAATTAGATCTTCCAGCAATATAATTTTATTAATTTTTTTTTTAATTAGCAGTATATGAAGGTTACAGATATAATTTAATAATTTTTATAAAATTTTCTTTGTAAATACATTATTCGTATTAAAAAAAAATTATTTATTAAAAAAATCATATGGGTTTCATTCACACAGGACCGTACTTACAAATTTTTAAAATTTTCTTAATTGTCGATAAAACGTTTTATAAAATCTAAAAATGGTAGGTAGAGACAGTTTAATCTGATATCTTCACGGCCACACGAAAACCTCTTTCGGTGGTGGTAACATAAAACTTACCAGCTACTATCATTATCACCACCACCCTTGAACAAAATCGATTATGCAACCCTGTCGATTTATTAACATGTGTCGGATTTAATAATGACCTTGTTGTTAGAAGTAATGGGTGAATAGCGTGAAACTTGCAACATCTGTCGTTGATGAACTCTTTAAGATAGGGAGCCGAAATTTGTTTTCTTTTTGTCGTCGATAACAAACGTTTTAGATTTATGCAAATTGTTAAAGGCTGGGACACAATGTGACTGAAGTATAGCACGTGTCAGATGTAGAAAGAGATAACAACATAAATCAATCAATCAACGACTGTCGTTTGTCAATATAATTTGTGCCTTATGGCGGGTTCAGCGCTCTTGGCGTTGTCGTTCGAAGTCTGGCGACAACCAATCGGAAGCTACAAGTCTCAATCGTCCGTCAGGCGAGTTTGTAGCTTCTGATTGATTGCCGTCGAACTTGCGACGAGAACGACAAGCGCTGAACACGGCGTTTGCCTTAAAAGTAATCTTGTCAGTTCTTGTTGGCTTAGCTACTATGCAGACAATGTTGGTTATACTGGTTTTTGATAAAAATCTACCTAGGCCCCTCTGCAATGTTTACAGGGAAGCACACAACCCTTGCGTTACGGCATTGATTGAGATCCAACAAAATTGCATATACAGTGGACCCTCTAGGGACCGTAAGAAAGGTTCGTTATATAAAGGTTTCGCTATATGATCTTATAGACATTATCTTTGGTGAAATAATAATCAATAATTTAGTGTAAATGATAGTCTAACAAAACTCGGTTAAATGGGGAAATTCGTCAAATGGGAGTTCATTATATAGAGGGACCACTGTATTTATGGTCAAGGAAGTTGAAGGAGAGAGGTAAAACGTATTACTGAAGTTGCACTTTAGAAATATTTAATGAAATTTCCTAGGATATTTGTATGCTTGAAACACACTCGACTATACAGTAAATTATTGAAACTGTTGGCAATACTGTACAATAAATATTGCATCCGTAGAAAAAGAAACATCGCCAGTGTAGGCATAAATCTCATTGAGACAAATTCATATACTTACGATTTTATTGTTTAAATGTTGCAATTCACGTTCAGTTAGTCGTCGTTTTGCATTCTCCTTTCTTCTACGTTTATATTGATTATATTTGTAGAATAAATACATTCCTGGTAATGCCAATACAACGAATGGCTTTATTAACGGATTCGTCATCGGTCCTGGTGGCATTTTTCCTTAACTGTAACAATCCAAACTTCTAATTCTAGTAATGATGGTAATAAGGAGGACTCAATTAAATAAACACAAATTGTTCAAATTGGCGCCTTAATCTAATTTTGTAAGAAAAGTCAGAAAATTGCCCTGTTTTACCGGTGAAGTTAATGAAACTTAAGCCTCAGGATCTCGATCTAAAAAGGACCCTTTCTGGTTTTTATAAAAGCAAGTAATAGGGGTATTATTACTTGATTACACCATCTACCTTTGTTGGATTTTCGGAGGATATTTCGCGGGAGGTGCCCTTTAAGCATCATAAGCTCCGGGACGTTCAAATATTTGGGTCCGTCACTGCTCTTTTGCCATAATTTTTTGTAATTTTCGCTTTCTGTTACATTTCCTTCTTGTTTTGTAGTTAATTACATGCATTTTTTCAACTAATTACTATTTTTGTGTCTTTATTATTATGCAGAATAATAATAGATTACAGAGGAAACTTTCGTTAAGTTACTATGGTTAAATTATCATGAGTGCAACATTTGATTTGTAATTTGTGATTTCTCAACTACTGGCAATAGAAGTCATTAACGGACTCACTGTTTTTGGACAAAAATTTCCCAAAATCAGTGGTGCCAATAGTCGGAGGAACACTTGGCTACAAAACCAGGACCATCAACAGTTCAGAACCATCAACTCTTGAACTTGATTCCCAAAAACAGTGGTGCCAATTGTTGGAGGAACACTCTAACACAAAATCAGGCAGTGGCGGATCTGGGTTAATTTACGTTAATTGGGTAGGCCCTCAAACAGTGTTAGCCCAGGGCCCTTAAACTTAACGGTCCGCTCCTGAAACCAGGACCATCAACAGCACAGAACTACCAACTCTTGTACTTGATTTGACTACAAATTCTAATTTGTAAACCAATTTTTCATTTTATTTTGATAGCAATACTGATTCGACCTATCGATTCCTAACAATTTTTCTAGGTTAAATGCTACCATTCTGTCCTGGTCGAATCTAATCAAACATGCTATCATGGACAGACATCGTGAAAAACGCGGAAAAAAATTGCGTGATTATTTGTCGTGAGGTCATCCAAATTGACTGGCACATTCTCGTTATATAGAGGTATAAACCCGAATTTTATTTTATAGGAGAGAATTGAAGAGACAACCAAATAAATTGTTGTTTTATTTTTATTTATCTATAAGTTGCGTGTCTTTATTTTTATATCTATTGTTGGCAATTCTGGACGATTGAGAGCCGTTTACTTAATTAAAACAAATGCAATAGAACTTAAGTTAATTGTTGCCTGTAATTGTAGAAATGATGAGCATGGATGTCACACAGACAACATTGTTGTTATCGTGTAACTTCCTGTTAGCGGAAATTGGCCAGAATGGCGTTTTCATGTGTTTCAGAAAATGGCAACAATTTGCGTAACTAACTCTATTCTATAGTTGGGCTATGATTGGGCAATTGTTAAGTACCTTGTGTTGTTGCTGTTGTTCTATTGTTTGTCGATTCACAATCAAATTACAAAAAGAAGAAAAATTATATATAACGATATAAAATTGAATGAGGGGTGAGGTGTATAATTTTTTTTATTTTTAGATTTGGCACAATAGGGGGTTTATTGCCAAAATGGCGACAGAGATATCTTGATATTATATACAGGTGCGTATGAGACGGATAAACGTATTGTCGTACACATTGCCGCCACTCTTTTATACTATATACCCCACGGTACGCCCACTCTAACGTCCGCGATATTTCACATAGAAATCCTGAAATCTTGACGTCGACGTCGCGACGTTCACACCACCACACTGCAATAACGGACTAGTGTTCGATTAGGCAAAACACACGACAAGAAGCATGCGCGGGTTGCGTATCCTAACATACACATACTCACTATAATATACACACACACACGTACAGTATCCAACAACCCCCATGATTTTTACCCACCGTATGTATCGATATATGTATGAGTGTGTACATGTATGCTTTTAAAGAGGGGTACCTTAATTTGCACAGCTCCGATTCTCCTTTGTTTACAATCTAAATCTACACTATGAGGGTTGAAATGGGGGTGGTCAAGGTGAATTTTATCGATTCAACTTGGTGTATTTGATCTGTTTTCTTTTTTATGTTTTATGTACAATACAGCGTCTCAAATGCACCCGAATCGATTTTCTTATATTGAATGGGCGGCGAAACAGGTCGTCGACCAAGATTGCGTGGATTACATCCCAAAAAAGGATCACTAATTGAACTCCCTATGGAATTCTCCCCTTTTATTGGATCAGTCATTATCTTTTCTCTAATATTGTTTAGTTTTCCTAGTTTCCTCGAAATTAGACCATTGTGTTACCTAATGTCTCTATTGTGAATCTGCCTTTATCTTTTCGCTTCTCATTTACGATCACTATTATTGTTTATTTTAGCTTCAAAATTTCCATATGAATTATAATAAGATCAGTATCTGGTAATAGAACATGATTTAAAAACGAAAATAGACTCAACGAAAGGGTCCTGGAACCTGTTTTCAACTTTACACCATTTTCTCACCACCAATGACCCATTGGGGGATTGTTGTAATATGTGTTTACCTACATATACGCACACATGTGGTTATATTACACATTATACGCAACGGTTCCCACAGGATAAATTCAATAAAGATGTGTGTAGAGGCGAGTCTCCCACCCTTTGGAACAGTAGTGACGTCATCCAGGATAACCTATGACGTCAACACTATATAAATATTATTGATTTGTAAATATAAAAATATATTTTTGGGATTTATTGATTTGTTATCAATAAAAGAAACAAGAAATTGATAACAATTAGTCAGTATATGTGGAATAAATAGTAGAAAAATGGAAAAAAGTGTGGTGCGCTGCGGACAGGATTCGAACCTGTGCGGGTAGAACCCAATGGATTTCAAGTCCATCTCCTTAACCACTCGGACACCGCAGCTTGTAAACTTGTTTCGCTAAAATTCTTTATACGATACTCTTCGAATTTATTATTTTTCTAATTTTTTTTAATTAAATAATAACAATTATAATAATAAAATAAGAAAATTAGATTAAATTTTGCTTGAAAAAAAACCCCCCAGAATAAGTGCTTAGTGATGCGTTCAATATTCAATCACTTTACTTAGAATCTCCGCCCCCTAATTTTAATAAACATGCAGCCAAAAAAAAAAGAAAAGGTCATCAACACAACTCACAAACAGTGTAGCTTTTATTTTTATGGTCTACGATACAATAAATTAATATTAAACCTTTAAAAGGTTTAATGATAATTATATATTCATTAAAAATCAAGTAGTCTTGTAATAAGGCATCTTTTGTGCGGGAAGATATACAGGATATCCCATTGAAGAGTACCCACTTTGCTACATTTCAAAAATAATCGTATACACAGAGCCGGACTGAGCTTTGTGAGGCCAACTAGCATTTGGGAGGCCACTTATAGTCTAACGTCATTTTATAAATATTGCTCCCGCTGGCAATCGGTTGGTTTCACAATAAATTATAAGGCAACTTTAGCTTCTAAGACCAGTGCATGTGGACGTAGACTGTGACCCTACAAAATTAAAGTGGGCATAAAAGTGATTACAGAGACTATGGCCGGTTGCATCATTCGTTGTCAAAATTTAACAACACATCAAACATTTAAGAATAGGCCAACCTAATGGAAAACCCATTGGATGGTGCAACCGGTCCTATAACTACAGAATTCAATGTTGCTGTTTATGAAAGCCGTGCCATGTAATCCTGTCCTTTTAAATTACAATGACAACGGTAACTTCAGCGATTTTGAGGCTCATTTCAAACCAAGCAAATCTGAATCAATCATAGTCGGTCTAAAACTGTTTGATGGAACTGATTGATCAGACCTACATTGATTCGGATTGACACAGTATGAAGGATAGGTGGGCGGTCGCATTGTTTCTTATGTATGCCAACTTGTGCTAATCTTCGTCAACCAGATTCGGATTGATTCTGATTGATTCAGATTCTGAGCTCATTTGATCGGACAGGACCGTCTTTTTTACGTACGCAATCGGAATTGTTGACCGAAGCCTCCAAAACGCGTCACTTCCACAGATCTATGGTCAGTTCTCTAATAGGAATCAATGCTTTTATTAAAGAGACGATCTAGTCTCGGTTCTTATGAGCTATGACCCGGGAGCCAAAGCAAGCCAGTCCGGTCCTGTGTACACAAAATCAAAAAAGGACACAAAAAGTGCTTTCATCAAAACGAAAATTGAAGAATTAAAAAATAACTAGATCTCAAAAATATCTTGAAAATCCCTAAATGAATTTAAAAAGAAATGATAGGATACCATATAGAGATAATTAGAATCAATATAATTTGAAAATAGAAGAAATAAATAATTTTCCAAAAAGGTAAAAGCCAATAAAACCAGCAAAAGAATCGATTTTTGGTAAACACATTTTTCTAAATATTTAGTTGTTTAATTAATAATGCTAATAATAATAAGGTGTTTGACTGTTTATTTACGGAAAAAAAGAAGAGGGAAAACAAGTCAAAAAACAACATCCCACCTACACAGTAATAATGTGGAAAAAGTAAAAAGAGTGGGTTTTACTGGATTCTAATGGAGGCGGAATTGCAAAAATGGCCTCTACACCGTAATTATACGTTTGTTGATTCTTTTTTTAAATAGAAATTTTAAATTTTTGTTATTTGTACACAAAATAATAGTAAACTACCTATAATATGCGTGTGTGTGGAACAAAACTATACATAGTGCTATTAAAATGCCGTTAGTTGTCATTTCAAATTTTTGCCAAACAAAAGGGAATCAACAAATACAAAATCAAAATATACTTGATTTTCGGTGAATATTCAAATTATAATAGTAGGCGATGATGATGATGATGATTATGATAATAATGACGATGATGATTTTTTTCTGTATAGCTCGTAATTCCTGTTTTTTTCCATTCTGTCTCTATTTTTCTGTCTCCAATTCTTTAATCTTCTACCTGTCAGGTAGTTATGATGATTTTGAAATCTGACCGGTATGGAAGTAATAAATCGTGTAGAGTCTAGCCCTTATAATAACTACTAAACAGCTCCCTAATAACATTACTAGGTATAACTATAAAAATACCCTTCGTCGTGTCCTTTTTTTTCTTTTCTTCTATCCACCGTTGTTATTATCAAGAAGATATTCTTTTGTCAGTAGTTGATTTAGATAGAATCTATCTCACTCCCTCTTGTCAGATTTTTATTATTATTATTATTACTATGATTATAATAAATTGTTCTAAAAGGGAGCAAAGTGGGGATAATCTTGAATATATATTTTTATATATAAAATGTACCAATAGAAAAGGAGAGATATACAATGAAAGAGTAGGACCGGAATAATAACAAACGAAATACGATACCGAAACCAGCCACAATCACAGAGAGTGAGTGTCTTGGAGGGACGGTGGTCGTACGTATGTACGTACAGATTGTCGACGACTCTACGTACGACAGGCAGCTGTCTAGTCCTCGTGTGTGTGCACTTATTTGTCGAATAGTTTAACTGTGACATTAATAGACCAAAAATCTGTGCCGATCGAATTCCATCAAACATTTGATTGATTGATTGATTGATTGATGACAACGATGACGACCACAAAACGAAAAGAATTAAATCAAACCCATCAAAACTGTAACAGTGACATGTGGATTTTTTTGTGTGTTTTTTAATTAATTAATTGAATTAATTGATTCAAAAAAAAAAGGGAGGAAAATGTTAGTGGCCACTCCATATAGAGATTTCGATGCACCACCAAGGATTATTTCGGAAATACGAAAAACCTATGCCGATTTAGTACCATTGCACAATTTTAAACCAAGACTTACAGGTATTTTTTTTTTGATTTTGCTTTTATGAATACGGTTTAATTGTGTCAGTCACAGACGATTTAACACCGGAATCTTAGGAGTTAACAATAGGGCCAGAAGACCGGTGTGCAACCCTCTTGATAAGGGTTGATTTTTTTCTATACAAAGTGAATACTTGTCGTCAAATAACCGTCAGATATTTTAACTAAAAGGAAAAACCGAAAATTGGCGCCTATTAATTTAAATAAAAGAATTTTTGAAATGTTTATAGTTAAAAGAATAATTGGATATTTGTAGTCCAATACACTTAAACTAATTATAATTTATTTAAATATTTAAAATCGATAAAATGTAAATTTCAATCTCGTAATTTCCATTGTTGTTGTTCTTGTTGGTGTGATTGTTGAAACACAACAAGGTGCGGCATGATTCTTTATAATTTTTTTTCTTCCTCTCCTTACTTGAAACGATTCACACATCTTTAAAAACCTTATATGAATAATTTATTATTATAAATAATAGAAATCAAGCAAAATTCATTCAAAAACAACAAATTTTCCGGTAATCTATTCTTTAAATTTTGTTAAATTAAACAATTAAAATATCGTGATTTGGCCAAATTTCAATGATTATGATAATGATGATGATGGATATACACGATTTTTGAAATTGAAATGACAACAAAGATCGATAGAAATGTCTTGTGTAATCAAGAAATAGGTAGAATTCAAGGATTTCCGTCAATAATAATATAATGGGAAAATCAATCCAGGATATACCATAATTCGCGCAATCTCTTCATTGATTATGGATCATCGAATTGATTGAATGATACCAGGACTTATCACATTAGCATTATGGGAGTTGCAGTTATGCCACCCAGATCCTCTTATCAACCGTATTTATCACTCGATTTTTTATTTAAATATTGATAATTAACCCTATAATAGCAATACTGTTGGGAGAGATTATCTTAAAGTTACATGGCCGTCTGCAAATTTATAATCGCATATAGTTATATAGATATAAATAATAATAATAATAATATTAAGAGGTGTTTATCCTTGTTGTCTGATAGCATGATGTGAAATGACCTTAAATTACTTGACTTGCAATAACAGACAAAAACGGAAATCAATTGATTTTAAAGTGTTGTGTTTTTTTTTAAATTATTATTATTATTCTTATTATTTATATAAAACAATAACACACAAAAAACTGGTAAATTTTGAAGGATTTAGATTGCTGCGATAAAAGGTTCGGTCAAGAAAAAAAAACGTTGAACATCAACAAACATCATTTAACACAGGCAATTGTTTATGTTAATTACAATCAAGGATGTATTAATGGAGTTTTAATTTTTTTTCACAGCTTCCTATTGTAATTTTATGTACATATACATACATACTATACTCGTATATGTATACTATACGCATGTGTGTGTGTGAGTCATAATAAAAATTACACACATACCTATTTATACATAAATCCGATACACAGTGATTCATTTGATAAAATGAAGAATTCTTGTAATCACCCGCATGATTATCAAAATTTTCTCAGGAAAAAAGTGAAGGACCAAAATGAGGAGATAAGATGATAAACAATAAAAAAATGCAGTACATAATGTGATAACATTGTTTCACTAATAGGCCGCACCTAGAGACATAGGTACAACAAAATAAAGAACGGATAACAATGTTTGTCGTATTATACCTGCAATAAGTTAATTATACAGGCTGTCCCAGTTGAGCGGTATCTTGTTTATTGATAGAATAGATACTAATTTGTTGCATTTGCAAATCAACCACACAATCACTCGGACCCGGTGTCCCTGTACAATTATACTCAAAACTTTTTGTGTCTTCGTTCAGGATTGACTCGTTTTAGTTTGGACACCCGATATGTGTTGATTAGAAAGAAAAATGAAAAGTAAATTTAACTGGGTCTTGAAGAGACGATCCTCAAAAACCTATTATCATGATGTCATTTGATTACTAAATAATTTTTTCGATTTTTTTTCGTTCATGTTTCCTTTGTTCATGCACTGATGATGACATTTGAACTTTTCCTTGTTAAGGAAATTGTAGACAGACAATAGAAGGGTAGATAGAACAGAACGAGGTAGTAGCATACAAAGGAAGATTACATAACTAAAAAATAATAATAATAATTATAGAGAGAGAGTTAATTGAATAATTAAAATGTTTAAATAAATGTAAATATTAAAAAAATAAATAAAATTAATTGAAAGAATAACAGTGAGGAGGTTGCACAATTAATTTCAAAAATTCATAATTTAAAAATAGATAAGTAATGATAATGGATTTTTTTTTAGTTCGGTAAAAAATTGGGCCAAACAAATAAATTGAGCAATATCGAAATTTTAAAGATTAAAAACAAAACATAAAAGTAATGATAATAGATAAAAGGAAATATCGGGTGTGCCAAATCATTAGAAGATTGCCAAATTAGATCACTAATCGTTCAATTATCGATAATTTGACATTTTGAAACGCCACAAAAAAAATATGCAAATGATACATAAAATGTTAAAATAATTAATTTTGAAATAGGAAATCAGGAAAAATGAAGATAAAAATCACTAATAAATAATTGAACGAAATATTAAAAGGACACTAAACGTATTAAAAACATAGATCTGGTAATATATATACATGGATCGAGCGTTGCCTATATGCGAACTGCCGCTTGATCAGTCC
>JAZBHA010000505.1:27137-60915 GCA_037464855.1 Iselma pallidipennis | reverse complement strand
GGTTTAAAAAATGATCAAAATCTTTAACTGCAATTTGTTTAATCAATTCAGGATCTCTTATCACTAAAGTCGGAAGAAACACTTGATACATTCCCGAATATCTAAAAATTCATAAAATAAGTAATAATGTCGATAATATAATTTAGTAAATCTAAACATACCTTGTATTTGGACAGGCATTGTAGACATACTGTACCATTTCAGCGAAAGATTGCTGGCCAGTAATAGTGCGCCAATTATCACCAAGAATTGGTACAGGTTTTGTCTGTTTTACACCTCTTTCAGTCCAATAATTATACGGTTTTATTAAAAACCGGTAAGCTAATGCCACACAGGCAATTAGTAGTAATACCCAAAACATTTTTGGGAGATTTTGGAGAAAAAAAAACTATTTAAACTGAAACTGCGTCACTGTAAAAATTGCTGTAAATGTAAATAGAATTTACTCTAAAAATTAAATTCAACCTTCATGCGTGACTGATCGTCAGTAACTAACACTCCTCTCTCTTATGTAACTAAATTTATAAACGCGTTATGTGACGTGAATTAAATTTTATAATTCTCTATATTATACTATTTTTTTGTTTTATCGATGTACATAATTTAGGTTGTTTCACGTTGCCAGATTTTTCATCAATGATTGCAATAATTCATAAATTTATCTAGAACATAATTGTTTAATAACAAAAGTCAAGTATTTTAATCTATTCCACAAAAATTGGATATTATCAGTTATTTATTTATTTATTTTTAATTCATTTGAACAGTATCACCTTAACAAACCTCAATTTTTTTCTGTTTCTATTAATAGCAGTGGTGCAAATACTGATTTGTATACTTGAAGAAAAGCTTCTGGTAATAATATAGGCATCTTTTCTTTTCTTGATAAGATTGAACGACAAATGAAAAGCTTCTAAGTTTAGCTTATCTAGAAAGTAATTGAAAATGTTGAGAATTTCGTTCACTCAGCGATGATCTCTAATTGTAAGTATTATAAATGCCTGAAATCCCAATATATTGCAGCAAAACCCTATCAATCCTTTAAATACGCTAATTATAAGACCAGAGCCAGACTGGAGTACTTTTCCCCGGCGCATCCACCATTTCCAAACATTGTTGTACGATCAATCATCAACGATTCTAATACCAGTTGAATATTCGAATGGGACCTCAATTTAGAAGAGAGTATGAACTAAATAAACGTAAAAGAATTCATAATTACTTTATTATATCTTATAATAATATTCTATTAAAGATAAAAAGAGGAGTGATGACTGATGACAGAGACTGGTATTGAGCACACATGAAGCACATCGCCGGGAGTTGCGATTTGCCTAGTGAAGGCCACATGCGGCCTTCTAGACTCTTATTTGAGACCTTATCATTTACTACATATTCTCATTTGTGTTTTTTGTGCTTTTATAAAATATGGTTGGAAGTATGATTCCACGGCAAGGACTACTCCAGGAATTAATTAATTAAATTAATTAATTAATTAAAATTAATTGAAGAAGTTTGGTTAGAAATAAAGAAAATTTTCATATCAACCATGACAACAATAAGGAAAATGTTCATACACATTAGTGTACGGAAGTGGTCGTGGTAAGTTCTTTCCGCATGCATTTTAGGTTAGCTTGCGAAAAATTTTCTCTGCACTAATGTAGCAAAATTCTACTTTCAGTGTAAGTTTGCTTGTAGAAAAACGGGCATTTTCCACCGCAGTAGAAAAAATAGTAATTATAAATTCATTAAAAAGAAGTAGGCTTGGGTTGTCAGTAGTTACTGTACATAGTTACGAAAAAACTTGTTGAGTATACGTTGTTCAAAGTTCAAGTGTGTGTCTCATCAAGTGTTGTAAGAAAGTGGAAGCTTAACAGTGCTGGATGTACTTCATTTTTCTGATGTAAGAATGTATATTGTTTTTTCTACTACAGTGCGGAATGGCAGTTTTTTTTTACACTTTATTCATTTTAATTGCAATTTGTTTCAGATATTCCTTCCTTTTGGTATTTGAATGGTTATTAATGGTGGATGGACCATTAGAGTCTAAGTATAACTAGGGAGACCCAGCCCCGATTAAACATGCATACAACAATGGTAAGTTTAAAGTTTTCAGTGGCGTAACTACCAACGTGTAATTGGGCGTCACAAGTTGACTTAACTAACACACTAAATCTTCAAATTAATTATTTGCAAGTATATTAATATTTATTTAATAAAGACTACACTATCAAGAATTTCGGGGTCTGAATGAACCCATACACCTTAGTTGCGCCACTGAAACTTTTATTATCATCTATGGAGGTTCAATCCAGCTTTAAATGGTGAGTCTTTTTATTTTTTTGACTATCTCCTTCATTCAAAAACAAAACAAGATAAATGGGACAGATTGCAGTGATGGAAAAAGTATAAAATACAAAATTTTTTTTGCCATTCATTTTTTATCATTTCGTGTGGAACTGATAAAAGCAATTCCTGTCTTTATTTAGCCACAGGTGAATATAGCATTTTTTTACAAAAGATGAACGACTTTCCTCTGCAATCTGGATGTTAACAATGTTGCCTGTCGCTATCCCATTTCGGTAGGTGACCCAGACAGCTTGCACGTTTATGTTTGTCTCTGTTGCTTATTTGCACAGTGGGAACTTCTGCTATTCCAGTTTTGAGCTGAAAGAGTGGTGAATAGATGTGAGAATCCACGAAACCTTCGTCTTCATAATAACCAGCTCTTTACGCAGAGGATGCCCACAAAACTTCTTGGATCTAATTTTGATTCGGTGTAAAATCAGGAAGATCAACTCATCACATTATAGGGAAATGGTTTCCTCTATCGCAAATTGTGCCAAATATACCACATGTGTTTTACTGTCTCTATGACAAAAAACCAATTGATATAACCATTTTATTATATCATGAAAATATAAACGCAAGACACTTGCCATCAGTCTGATATTCTCTATAAACTGATAACACGAATTTCCCTGGCTTTAGAGCTGCATCCATTTACACAATAATAGGTTTCAATAGAAACTAATAGGTCACGCCCCCGAAACGGGCATTTTTCGTGCAAATCGGCCGGCAATCAGGTAATTCAATGGGACAGTATGCAGTCCAGTTAAAATCCAAAGTATTTATAACTTGGAAATAAAGTGATTTGGAAATAAAGTGACTGGGTGTTTGTTTTGTAACAACACTACACCAACTGCTATACTGCTACCATCGACTGACAATAGAATCTCTTTTTTCTTGGATTAAAACACTCTAACACTGGACACTGGAGGATTTTTAAGTGTTTTCCTTCAATTTGTTAAATGCTTCTGTTTGTTCACGAGACCACGTCCAACAAGCTATCTTTTTCTAATAACCTTCTCAAGGGAGCTGTTAGCTTAGCTAAGTTTGGTATGAATTTGAACGCAAGTGTCTTCACCAAGTGTAGGTTCTGACTCAGCATCTACAATCAGAAATTTCAGAGTAACCTTTTCATCTTTTACACTTACTGGTGCATTACATTCACCAATAACTCTCAAGGTGTGCTTGGTATACGATTGCAATAGGGGAAAGGAGGGTATTACCGTAGCCCCGATGTGAGATACTCTTAACTATTGAAGCATTCGAGCTCACGTTTTGCGTATTTAGTTATGTACCTGCATACGAGAGAGTAGTCCTCTAAAAGTGAGAATATGCTATATTCCAACATGATCTTTGCAAGTTGAATTATGTTAGGAATAGATTGTCAATATGCCTATCGTTGAAGGATACCCCTAATTTCCCTTTGAGACGGCCAACAACATCCAGAGCTTGCAGTTTATGTGATGTTGATGCCGTTGACTAGTAAAATTTTTGGTCTTGAATCGTTTGTTATAGTGACTTTTTCGTTTAATGTTGACGTAATTACCAACATTGATGATAATACTACTTTACAGTGTTGGGAAAATTTTAATCTGACTAACGATTGAAAACTAATGACTAAAAAAATCAATCATCAATCTATAAGTACTGACTAATTTTTTCAGTCAATTATTCATTCCACGCTAACTGTTGATTAATTAGTTTTAGTTCTAATCATGACTAAAAACTGTGATTAGGATTTGTGGGTACTGTAATCGTTCCGA
Source organism: Iselma pallidipennis (assembly GCA_037464855.1). Taxonomy (NCBI): domain Eukaryota; kingdom Metazoa; phylum Arthropoda; class Insecta; order Coleoptera; family Meloidae; genus Iselma; species Iselma pallidipennis. The sequence continues at coordinate 56,803 of JAZBHA010000505.1, read as the reverse complement.
AACTTGTAAATAGTGATGTGATTAGCAACCTTTTTTGCAGCAGACCAAAAGAATAACGCTTTATAGGGGCTGTTCATACACGGCATGTTAATGATGATTAAGCAAACGACGAATCACGTGTCGACAGTATCAACTTATCGCTGTGACATAGGACAGACAAGGATATCAAATACGCTGTGTGGGCGCTAATGATCATTAACATGCCGTGTATTAACAGCCCCTAATAGCTGACAGACAAATGCAAACAAAATTGATATTGGATTTATTACCATAAAAAGTAACAAAAATAACTAACTATGAAAGTAAACAAAATAAAAGTAAAAAATTTTTAAAGGCAACAAGTTAAATCAATGATTTCTTGAAATAATTTAGATTACTTTTCAAAATAACTCGATTCTCGAACATTTCGTCTGATAATTTATGTGACTTTGGAAGATTGGTCATGGTTGCGAACGAAAATAATCTTTCAACAGGACCAGACGATGGCATAGGTGTATTGTAATGTATAAAGATATTTTTGATTAATGGGTAGCGCTGTAAAAGATCTATGTCTCGACTTTCCTCAGCAAAAAAATTTGACATCATTAGCTCAGCTCGTCTTTTAGGACGAATTGGCGAGTCACATTCATTATCGGAATCTGAATTAAAATAAAAAAAGTCATCTTCTTCGATACTTGCTCTGTTTTGACCCTCGATTTCTATTTCTTCAGCGTTTTGGCTGATTTCATTACAAATTGCTTTTTTAAATAAATTTAATGATTTCTTATGCTGAACGGGTTCTAAACAAGTAAACCATTTGTTTTTGAATCTCGGATAAGATAAAGCTGCAATTATAGAGTTTTCAGCTTGTTCCGACGATATGTTGTAAAAATCATGAAATCTTCTTTCGATACTTTTAATGTACTCATTTATTAGTGATCCACAGAATTTTAATGCATGTTTCGATAACGTGTACAGTTTCTTCCGTAAAGCTAATAGGGATGGTATTACAATGCCATAAAATGTGTCATCACCTTGTAGTATATCAAGAGCGCGTGCTATCGGAGCTGCACATTAGACATACTCTTCAATGTAGTCAAATCCATTGTCTCTTAGTGGATTTTTGATTCCTAGCGCCTTGCACAGAATTAAATTTTTACTTCTTATTTTCGTAATTTGTTTTAACGAGTCATAGTGACTGTTCCATCTTGTAGCTCCTGGTCGAGACAAAGTGTGTCCGAGAATGTTTTCAACAATTTCTGCGGATTTCGGCCGCCCCGCTGCATTCCATAACAAGTTGCATTTGCTCATCACTTGCCCGTGCATTCTTCCTAATACTGTATTATTGTCATTCAATACAGATTGTACATCATCACTTGCAGACAAATTAAGTGTATGTGCGCAGCATCTTAAGTGATCAGGTAGTACTATGTTATCTTCTGCGCTATCAGATTGTGTCATGTCATTCGGATCTTCCTCAATTTCACTTTCACTTTCGCTGTTGCTGCTGGTTACAAGTTCCTCGATGCTTTCTGAAGCCATTATTGATTTAGTTTGAATCCCAAACATCTTGAATGCCTTGACAAAATTGGAAGCATTATCTGTAACTGTTGCCACAACTTTTGACACATCCAAGTTAAAATTTGAGTATATTTCATGCAACATTTCTGTAATTCGATCATAACTATGTGCACCCTTAAATCGTTTACAAGCTACAGCAGCCGACTTTCTTTTTAAGTCGGCATCTATCCAGTGAACAGTGACACCAAAAAAGCTTCTTTTCTTTCCAGACCAAATGTCTGCTGTCGTGCAAACATATTTAACCGACGACAATTTTTCCTGTATTTCACAAACTTGTTGAAAATGATGATTAGATATTTTCTTCCTAAGAGATCGTCGATTTGGAAGTTTGACTCCATAATTCGAAATATTTAAATTATTAATCATACGTATGAAAAACGGATCTTCTACTGCCCGTAACGGGATCATCGAGTGAATAAAATAGTTTACCACATCAGTATCAAATTTTTCTTGACAAATTGTATTTGTTAGTTTTTTTCGTAGTTCTGTTTTACATGTAGGCAAAGTTTGAGCGGTTACATTTCTTTTCTTAATTTTAGCACCCTGCAAGTACTTCCGATATTCTAAGAGAGCTTCTGGCCCATGTTTGCGCTTCAAATGACTAACAAAATTTGAACTGCTTGTATTATGACCTTTAATTTCGATTGTTTTTGGTATGCACTTCACACAGACTCCGACTGTTGTAGTAGATGTTGATTTTTCAGGTACATATTTGAAAAATGTCCCATCAAGAAGAGTCATGGGCACAGGTTGTGAGTCACTTTTCGTAGAACTGTTGCTTTCATCATTTTTGGAATTTAATATTGTCGCTATATTGTTAAATTCAAACGACGATAAATTACTCAAATCATCAAAATCATCCATAATTACGAAAATAAAATGATACGAACGGAATTAGTACACACTATACGTATAAGTATAAGTATATTTACATCGATAAATAAATGTGTCAAATAGACAATTATGACTAAAAAAAATAATTGAATGAATAATGACTAAATTATTTAGTAATGATTTTGACTAATTTTTAATTCACGATTGAATTTAGTTATGATTTATTAGTCATGACTAAAACCTAAGTTAACTAATCAATCGATTGGAAAAATTAGTTGACTACGCCCAACACTGCTACTTTATTCAGTTGAAAACATTGCATTTTTTCCCCAAAAAAGGGATTAAATCAGCTGCGAAACGTTGGAAACTCATCTAAAGAATATGTCGAAGTAAATCATAATGACAATCTTCCAAATCATCCGATATTATATTAGGAGTATTTAAATATGAGACAATAATTGCTCTGATTATGAGTTGGAGTGTTTGATTTTTTCCTGTAAAATAGCAGGCTTCTGGGATTATGGAAAAAGAAGCAAGAAAATTCGCACATTCAAAATGCAGTTGGAACAATAACATAAGAATCTCCGAGAGATACATGCCACTGGGCCGTATTTAAAAATGTTATTCGTTCTTCTGACATTGTAATATTATTGTGCAACAGTGTTGTAAACACTTTGAATGATCAGAATTAATCTTATAGCAGGATTCACTGATGGTTGCTTTACTATTTATTGAATGGTATTGTTTAATGAACATATGAAATGGGAAAATTTTTTCAAACTAAATGCTAGCGTGAGAAGAAGAATTGTTAGAGTGGTTAAAAATTAGTGTAATGGAGACATAATTGGAACCTGATGTTCCCTGTTCCTCCAACTATCAATCCAATTTTGAAATAAACCTTTTGTTGGTTCAAAGGTTGTTAGTCCGAAACTTGATACTGTTGTGGTCTTCTTGAAAGGAAAAGAGGACAGGACTAACAACTATACATACTCATAACAGCGCTTATGACTACATTTAGCAGTGTGAAATGCAATTATATTCCTGCGTCGTTCAATTGTTGTTTGTTTTATGTGTCTTCTCTTTGGCGACGAAAACACCTGGATCTGATGGAGAAAAAAAAGATAGGAAGGGTCAAATATAAACGATAATTAGAAAATTGAAGATGTAATCGACAAACCAATTAAGAACAAGCATTCTAACTTGATGATTTAGAGTTATGGAAGCATGACAGGCTTTTAATTCTGTTGTGGGTTCTGGTTGATTCAAACACTACATTTTTCTAGTTGACTCATTCACGTGGTTGTTACAATGAATATTGTACACTGAACAATACTTATTAACAGCCAATACTCTTCTGACTTGTTGACAAATTTGAATGGAATTTTGAAGGGTAATTTCATCCCGCATCTCTCGTTTATTCGATTTATCCAATTTTTGTATTAATGTTTCGCATATTTCATCGTTCGATGTGTTTTCCAATTACGATTTTTGCTCTTCTCGGCACGTTACCAGTAATGATGTATTCAAAAAGGGTGTTTTGTAGAAGAAACCTATCTTGCCCCAGTTTAACGGTTCCTATTAATAGCTTGCCACAAATGCAATGTGGTCCAATTTTTCCAGGTCGTTTTCTTGTAAAAAAGAAAATTCTTTCTGATCTTCTACAGGAGTAGGAGTAGAAAATTCTTCCTCACGAGTTGTTAAATTTTACGGCGATGAACTTTCTTCGCGTTGATTATTATTAATATGAGGATGACGGGAATTCGACATGATGGAACTAACTGAATAAGTGCATGCGCATCTACTTTCATCAACTGCCTCTACTCCTCGTTGACTTTGAGTTGAGTTTAAGTTGACTTTGTTCGCACACGAAAAACCTTGAAAGACTTTTTGGCTTTTTTTCCTATCTCTACAATAATATCCTTGAAAACCTAACTTTGCAAGATTATCTTTTTTTGGATCAATTCCTTTTACCCTTGGATGTCCACTGTTTTTTGTAAAAATAGAATTATTGTTTAAAAATTCTGCACGCGTTCTTGTAATATTTACAAGAAAGTAAAGTTGCTTTTATGAAAAAGAAACAAAGCTGGATGTAAATATTATCACCAATTCATCGTTTTTAACTGATAAGTAAGACATGGTTTTATTCCGTACTGCGTCAATGCAAAATTTTCATTCTTTTATTATTAATTTTTTGACTAATGGATTTTTGATAGGAATGCAACAAAGTACCAATCTTTTCAATTGATCTTGTAGGAATGCAACAAAGTAACAATCTTTTGAATTACTACACATTTGACCTTTTATAGATTAATCATTTAAAAAACTCATATCAACATTTTCTTTGTTTTAATGCAAATTCCGCATTTCCTCAATCTTTTATAGGAATGCAACAAAGTAACAATCTTTTGAATTATTACATATTTGACCTTTTATCGATTAATAATTTTTAAAATTCATATTTTTTTGTTTTACTGCAAATTTTGCATTTCATCACCCCTTTGTATGATCAGCAATTCTTCTGTATAAAAAGGACACAAATTTGAGTGTTTGGTCAGTAGGCTAATCTAATCTAACGAACAATAATACTCCAATAATGGTCGTCGTTTAGGAAGGCTGAATAGCCAAACGACTTCAGTAGTCTTTAGTGTTTGGTAGGACTAACTTGGTATATTTGTTCGTTTGTTCGCGTTTTGATTCAAGTTTAGTTTGATTTTAGTAAGTTTGGTTATTTAAATGTTATTTCATAACAACGAGTTGTAACGAAGAGTTCAAAAACAGCTTAATACAGTTTTAGTCGTTTTACAATTTGTCTCGCTCGGGTAAAGTGGATGAAGAGGCAAAAAGCTTATATGCAAAAGCGACGTTGTGGAGTAGCCGATCGTTTCTCAGACTACACTTTGAAAGGTACAGCATACAAGTGGCTGCACAGAGATATCACCTGGTCAATATGGGTACAAGACGAGGCAAATATTAACGCTGCTCGTACAGCGCTCAGTATTTGACTGAAACATACGAATTTAAATTTCATACAAATTGTACCTCCAACTCCAAATTTTTTTTTATATCATTTACACCACGATTACATGGTACATGTCGTAAGCCGTGTTGCATGTATTATACCCCATTTGATGGACCCGGAATGGTATTAGGACATGCTTTCTACCCCACCCTTATGCATAGTAATACAAAAGAGATACGTTTAGACCGCTCCGAAAACTTGAATTTTTCAACAACAAGCGATCCATCCGATGGCGAGTTCTCCTTCTTATGTACTCTTGTACACGAAATCGGACATGCATTAGGTATTGACCTTTCGAGAGATCAAAAAGCTATAATGTATGCACTGTATGAGAATTGCCGAGTGAAAGATTTAGATTTAACTCTTGATGACATATTTGCAATACAGGACTTGTATGGGGAGAAGCATAGACCAAAATCATCAACCTCATCGGCAGTAAAAACAACAATAACAGCAGTAAAACCGATAGCAAAAACAACACCAAAACCCGCAGTACAACCAAGAAGACATGAAAGAAATTACATTGATTTGTGTTCGGTAAAAGCTTTCGATACATTTTCAAACAAATAAACGTCTGCAATGTTAGTACTAATTTAGATTTATATGTATAGTCTGCGTCTGCAGTTGGTTAGTTAGAGATAATTAAAACTGGGTGTATGTACTCAAATACTTATATTCTTTTATTTTTACTACAATTTCATTTAACTACAATTCCTTTATTCCTGCGCCCATCGGCGCCGCTGCTCCAACTTGAACTGTCTCCTTTCGGACTTGGTATATATTATGCCTGGTGGGGGAACAGGTGATGTATATGTTGGAGACATATCATCATCCCAATTCTCCTCACATTCGACCTCAGAAATGTCTGGCATCATTCTGCGGGATGTCTCGACCAGTTTGCTTACTGACTGGTCCAATACATTCTCCGTCGCAGGACTGAGCGTCCTGCGGCACTTAAGGATATGGATATGCAACTATTTCCCAAGCACCTTTTGGTACCGGACGTAAGAGCACTGCACCATTTCTATAAACGACAACACATATTAGCAAACTTTACGTGATAAAATAAAATTTCTAACCTTCAGGGTCTGCTTTCTCCCCTTCTTGCTTTTTTGGTAGCTCACTATTATATTGATAATCTTTATAAAAAAATAATTACTAGCTGATTAAAAATTAAACGAAAGTATATTACCTCTGACATATTATGCCATTTTACAACTATTGTATGAAACTTTACTTCACTGTGACCGCAAAAGAAAAAAGTGATGGGGTGGTGGTGGTGTACTCTCCAAAACAACCTATTACATCGTTTCACGTGCTCCTCGTAAATTTTACATACACCCTCCATACATTTCTTTACCGACTTATAGTCTGAATATGTACCTACGTGTTTTAGGGTTTGCGCCCGATGGAATTAATAGAATTGTATGCACCTATAAATAAATTAACATTGTTTTTGCTACCTTGTTGAAAATCTTTAATAAAAACTCACCATTTTTGTAATTAATTTTCTGCCAACAAACAAACATGAGATTTGAAGTAATGAGTGCATTATTCAATTTAAACAGTCGGTTCTACTTGTGATGGCGAGCGGATAAGGCCTGGAAAATAATAATACGGTCTTCTCAGCTTGGCTGACTTTATTCAACTGACTATACTATTATCACAGAATAATAAATAAATAATTATTTATTATTCTGTGTTATTACTACAAGTAGCGACATCTGTGACATCCCCCTTTCTTTAATAGCAAAATTGAAAAATAACGTTTTTTGCTGAACCAATTCTCAACTTGTTTTTGATAAGGCAACTTTCTCTTCGTAAGAAGGATTCGGGTTGATACGATGCTGATAAAACCATTCTTGTAAAACATCGACTGATGTTTGTGGATAGAAACGACTTGACAGAGACATTTTTTTTTCTGCAAATATTTCAAGTGCTGATATTATTCCAAATGGTAATCGTTTGCATTTAAAACGACCCCAGGGTGTTGCAAAAACTAAATAATTTTGCGATCTCTTTAATACACGAATCTGCCAAAACCCTTTATTGCAATCTAATTTTGTTTGGAACCATGTACTCTTGCAGCAACTGCGTCAACTATTTTCAGTGGATAGTGACGTATTTTTATGTTTTTGTTTAATTCTGTTGGGTCCATGCATATTCGTATTTTATCGTGTTGTACTACCACTACCATTGGACTAACAGCTGGTGACGGTTCTGTTACTAGTTTCTACCATTGTATCAAGTTCTTTTTTCACTTTTGCTTCAATTGCGTGTGGAACACAATTCATATTATCAACACTCTGTTTGTATTCACCACACTTTTCGCACTTTTCAGTTACCAATTTCTTGTTTAATTAATTAAACAAGAAATTGGTAATCGAGCGAAAAAGGAATGGAGAAAATGTGGAAATACCTACTTGAATGAGCAAATAGAATTAACTGAAAAGTGCGAAAAATATGTTGAATACAAACAGTGTCTTGACAATGTGCATTGTAATAATCCGAGGGATTCCAAAGAACGTCTCCATCTCCGTCTTCGTCTTCGTCATCTCCAGTGACACCCTTCCCTTGATAAGGTGACCACCTTTTCCAAGACAAACGTGGAACAAAATATGAATAAGTACATACATAAACAGAATTAAAGATAATGTGATACATCTGATAGATATGCCAACTTGTGAGCATTTTGACATACTGCTGGAACTTGAACCGTACTAGACCAATTAAAACACAAATGAGTCTTCTGCTCCAATACGAGTATATAGGGCTAATGATTTTATCAAGTTGTACGAGTATATGAAATTATTGTGACAGTTGTTAAGCATCAGCCATATCTCATTAAAACCCCTATACCTACAGGTTTTCGTTACGCGAGAAAGTAAGTGCGGTGTGGCCGTACTCTTTATTTAATTTCTAATTTTTTCCACAACTTTTATAGGACATTCGCCTTTTCTTTTATTTTGTGTGTGAAATTCATTTTGACTGGCAATTCGGCTTTTATCAAATTTATGTTATAACAATTTGTGCTCATCAAACCGACACCTTCCACGTCCCGGGTATCTGCTTTCCAGGATGTGCGACTTTCAGTGCTTAAACCGAAACAGTCCCGCGAAAATCAGGACAGTTGGTCGCCCTATTCCTTGATGACTTTTCAGAAATATGGCAATCTTCTTCTAGAGTCACTTCTTACAATAAGTCCAGCGCATGTGAAAAAGAAATATACCAGATAAGGCAGATTTCGGGGTAACCAAGTTTGTATGAAAATTCGTACGGAGCTGTGTAGGGGAGCCGGGGGCTAATATTAACATTTTCCGGAAAAGTCGTTGTAAATTCGACGCCAGACATTCTTTTTCTTTATATTTTTCATCTTCGTTCAAAGTTTTCATTTTACGTAAATTTGGAGCTCTTTCCTTCTCTTTGAAGGCTTTATTTTCTCTCAAAGTCTTCATGTTACGTAAATTTGAAGCCCTTTCGTTCTCTTTGAAGGCTTTATTTTTCCTTAAAGTCTTCATATTTTGCCAATTTGAAGCCCTTTTTTTCTTTTTAGAAGATTCATTTCCTCTCCTTTTTTTTCTTTCTCATTACCATAATTTAAATTTAAGATATTTTCCCTGGTTATGTCATTTTCCGATTGTGTTGAATTTGATGAATTTACTGCAATTACCAGAGGCGCAATACAAAATATGGTGTTGTCGTGTCCTCCCACATTGTCCGTGATTAGGGCAATAAAATCATATATTTTCGGTATCGCACACAGCGCCGCTGCTCCTTCTGGTGCGCTCAATCCGGCCTCATCTCGACCAACATACAGTTTAGACTGCATCTAGACGAATTCAGTTTGACGGATTCGAGGAGTTCTACTGTAGTTCATTTACCTGATCAACGAAATTAAACAATTGTGATTTATTGTAGGTAATTATTGGCTTGTTTGGATTGAATCTTTTCAATTGTTCTTCAAATATTTCGCATACACCCTCCATACATTCATAATCCGAATATAGGTATACGTGTTTTAGGGTTTTCACCCATTTGAATTAATAGAATTGTATGCTCCTATAATAAAATTAACAATATTTTTGCTTCATTTTTGAAAATTTTTTTACCGGAGGAATCGTCGTGCTTTTATCTCGCTCCCAGTCATGTATGATGTATGAGCGATTGCTATTTCTTTTGCTCTTGTACTTGTCTGACCACAACATTGCTTGCAACACGCTGTATAAATTCAATAGAGCATAGAGCAATAGAATCACTTTTTGAACCATCAGCCCATAATACCTACTTTCTTTCCATAATACTGAAATTTGTTCTACAAATTTCTAACGAATTTTCTAATTGATGCTCCTGCAGCTAATGAACAAAAAAAAATAGAAAATGAGTTTTTTTGGGATGATATAATATTTATCCATAATCACTGCTTCGTCAAGACAACTAAACATATCCTAACTCAAAATAATCAGTTTAGATAAATCTAATGGGATTTGCCCCATTATCTATTTATTGGTAAAATAGGGTAGTTTCTACTATTTTACCAATAAATAGATAATCGTCTCCACCACGTCGTAGCATTAAGTTTATAGACTGAATTATTAGAATCGCAATACCATTTGGATTTAATTGATAATTACTAACAATAAGAAAAAAAATAATAATACAGTACTGGGATTGTTTTAATCACAACAAATTTACAAAACGTTCAATTTATTTTACTCTTCGCTTCAACCCAAACCAGAAGCCATTCTCTGATGTTAAATTAAATGATTTCTTATTAATTTTGACTGGAATTTCTGTCTTTTCAATCGGGACAATTTCAAAATGTCTTAAAATATAGAAAAATGCAGCTTTCGTTTCTAATAATGCAAACCTGGAACCAATACAATTTCTAGGTCCCACTCCAAATGGCATATAAGTATATGGATGAATTTTATGTTTATTTTCATCATTGAAACGTTCCGGATCGAATCGTTCCGGTTCAGGATAATATTTTGGATCACGATGCAATCCAATAATCGGTATAGAAATTACACAGTCTTTATCAATTAATAGCTGTCTCTCACCATCAAATTTTGGTTCAATAGTATACGGTTTTGTACAAACACGATCTGTAGCCACAGCAATTGGCCATTTACGTAAAGTTTCCGACAGTACCATATCCATGTATTTCATTTTTAATAATACTTCATATGTTAGTGTTTCATGGTTCCGTTCAGCAACTTCATCAATTTCTTGTCGCAAACGTTCTTGTATATCAGGATTGGCACCTAATTCATAACCCATAAAGGACAAAGCTGATGAAACGCCATCGTAACCGGCAAGCAAGAATAGTAAAGCTTGTGATGCAATATCAGTATCGGTAATTATCATTTTGTTTGTTGTTGAAGTTTGGGATTTGTCTAAATCAGAATCTTCGGTTTGTGCAAAACCAACACTTTGATTATTAGATGGCGATTCATTGTCAAAATTTAAACCTTTCTTTCGTGTCTCCAATAATAAATGAATCATATCGGGACGAACAATTCCGTGTTCTTCACGATTTTTTATATTTTCCTTAATTACATTTATGAAGAAATTTCGGACTTTATTTGAAAAAAGTTTCACTTTAAGTGCCTAAAAAAAGTTTATGAATATTCTGCATTTACAAAAAAGAATTGAAAAAAATGAATAGACTTACACAAAACAAAGTAGGGGCGATAATGTAGCCGAAAAGTCGCATGAGAGTCTTTAATGATGTAAAATCTGTAATCTCCTTACCCATTAGATAGAATTCATTATTTCGTTCTCTTAATGAATCACATTTAATACCAAATGCAGTTGATGCAATTACATCATTTGCATAACGACTAAAAGTATCTTTTAATTCAATTTCAACAATTTCTTGATCTTTTTCCATGAAATAATCGATAAAATCAGATGCACATTCTGTTATTAAAACAAACATTTGCCGCATTTTACTGCTAGTAAATGCAGGACTTAATGATGGGCGCATTTCACGCCAAGTTGCACCTGAATTTTAAAAAAACTTTCTCATTAGACTATTATTATGAATACAGTCGTGCCTCGAATGTCACAGGCTCGAAATTCGCGATTTGCTTCACAGGAATGTGCAAACTTATCAACCGCGAGTTTCGGGGCACTACTGTAAATATAGAAACACTTACCTTTTAGAGCGAATAAATTCCTTCCCCATAATGGATCAATATCGTCCGGTATAAAACTTAAACGATCAAGGAAATGATCGAAATCTTTTACTGTAATTTGTTTGAGTAAATCAGGATCACGGATTTGTAGAAAAGGCAATTGAAATAGATAAAATCCTGTATATCTAGAAATTTTGTTAGATAAAACATTTTTACCATAAATGAAAATACACACCTAGTATCTGGATATAAATTATAGAAATCTTGAAATAGCTCAGCAGGTGATTTCTTACGTGTTAACATTGGAAGGTTATTACCGAAAAACGGCACTGGTTTACCATGTTTAACACCTCTTTTTGCCCAAAAACTGTACGGTTTTATTAAATATAAATAACCAACAATTATACAAAATATTAAAATTAATAGCCACAACATTGTTTGTTTTGTACACAGTCAAATAACTGAATAAAATTAGTGATACGTTTTGAAATATAAGCAGGATGAATACAGTGTCGGACTGGCCCAGTAAGTAGCCATGGAAAACTAATAGCGGCCAGTTGAATGCTACTTATGAATCACTTTTGGAAAGGAAAATCCATTGCGTTTTATAAGAAAATGGCAACTATAACTTAGGGTCCCACATGATAAATGGTTATCACTATACATACACTACACACCCTTTGATTTATATTTATACAAAATATCGCTAGATTATCAGCTCCAGCAACCCTGAATCGGGTCCTGAATACAAAGATAAAATGTATATATTTCGCCCGCTGGACCAAAAAATATTACGCCCGTTGAACCAAGAGGTTGCCAGTCCGATACTGGATAAATGAATTGTTTGTCTCGTTTTATTGTTTTTTATTAACGCGGCCTTCACAGATAATTTTTCTCTGCAACTCATTGAATTAATATGAATTGATTATTGATCTTTAACCCAGACAATAAAAATGAGACAAAAAAAAATGGATATTTATAATGATGATAACGGTGATAATAGTAATACTAATACTAATAACAAAAAAAAATATTGTTGTGATGTTATTATCTTTTTAAGGAGTTTCCACTCAATCATTTCGAAGAATCAAATAGATTCGTCTAATCCAAGGAGGTTATGACATCAGATCCGGCTTTGATAAATTTCCGGTGTACTCACATCATAGCCTTATAATCTGAGGTCCTAAGTTGTGATTGGTTTAGTTTATGCTTAAATACGGTCCTGGATAGCATTGGCCAAATCTATGTATACAAGTTAGTTCCGTTCCAACTACAAGTATTGTAGAAAACTGTTAGAAAAGTCCGAAATAGTCACAGGCATGCGTAAGAGCGTAACAGCCGTTCCAGTCGATGAAAATTCGTGATTTAACCAGATTCAGTTTCTTGTTCCAACCGCTGGTTTTCCTGAGGTCATTGGTGTTATTGATGGAACCCATATGAAAATATATAAGCTAGAAAAGGACCCAGAATTCAGAATTTCGTCATCAATTGTCGTTCCAACCCAAACAATTTGGGATTAGTTTCTGACTAGACATGCGCAATATAAAAGTACGGAACGAATCAGTGACTGTAGGTTGGAACAAAACTATTAAAATTAATACATTGACGGCTCACTTTTCACCATGTCAATTAAATAAAAAGTACGATTTTTCTATAATAGTTTTACCTATTTATTTGAAAGATTGTAAATTTTGATAAAAATTAGATTTATTTCACTCTTCGTTTTAAGCCAAACCAAAATCCATTTTGTGATGTCAAATTGAATGATCTCTTATTGATTTTGATAGGAATTTCCGTCTTTTCAGTTGGTATAATTACAAAATTTCTTAAAATATAGAAAAATGCAGCTTTCGTTTCTAATAATGCAAACCTGGAACCAATACAATTTCTTGGTCCCACTCCAAATGGCATATAAGTATATGGATGAATTTTATGTTTATTTTCATCATTGAAACGTTCCGGATCGAATCGTTCCGGTTCTGGATAATATTTTGGGTCATGATGGTATCCAAGGATGGGTATAGAAATTAGACAGTCTTTTTCTACCAACAGGGGTGCTTCATGCTCAGTTTTTGATTGAATCATACAAGGTTTGGTACAAACGCGGTTTGCAGCAACGGCAATTGGCCATTTACGTAAAGTTTCCGACATGACCATATCCATATATTTCATTTTTAATAAATTTTCATACGTCAATATTCCTTGATTTTGTTCAGCAATTTCGTCGACTTCTTGTCGTAAACGTTCTTGAATATCAGGATTTACACCTAATTCATAACCCATAAAGGACATAGCTGATGAAACGGCATCGAAACCAGCAAAAAAGAAAATTAAAGCTTGTGCTGTTATATCCATGTCAGTTATTATCATTTTTTTGGTTGATGAAGTTTCGGGTTTTTGTAAATCAAAATCATCAGTTTGTGCAAAACCAGTCTCTTGATTGATAGTTGAAGATTCATTATCAACATGTAAACCATTCTTTCGTGCCTCCAGTAATAAATGGATCATATCGGGACGAACAATTCCATGTTCTTCACGATTTTTTATATTTTCTTTAATTACATTTAAAAAGAAATTTCGAACCTTATTTGAAAAGAATTTCATATTAAGTATCTGAAATTTCATAATCATATATGAAGAAAACAAAATCTGTGTACAAAGTAAAAGGCAACTTACACGACACAATTTAGGAAACATGAAGAAACTAAAGAATCGCATCACTTTTATGAATGATGTAAAATCTGTAGCATCTTTTCCCATTAAATAGAATTCATTATTTCGTTCTTTTAATGAATCACATTTGATACCAAATGCCGTTGATGCAATCACATCATTTGCATAACGACTAAAGACATCTTTTAATTCGATTTCAATCATTTCCTGATTCTGTTTCATAAAATAATCAACGAAATCAGATGCACATTCTGATATTAAAACAAACATTTGTCGCATTTTACTGCTAGTAAATGCTGGACTTAATGTTGAACGCATTTCGCGCCATTTTGCACCTAAAATAATTCATCCAAATTTACATTAGGTCTGTTCCAACTGGAAACAATCAAATGCGTCAAATGTGATGTTTCGGTTTGGGCGCGTTAAGCTATGTTCCCATGATAGATTCTAAACCGTGGCTTGTACAACTTTAGTCGATCAGATTTCAAAACTTCCTATTTCGTACAATCCGCTATGAGAACATAGCTTTAAACAGTTTAAACACTTTTTCTGCGACTGACTGTTTGGAACTTTTTTGACTCTAGTTAGAACAGACTTATTATTTTCAATCAAGACACTCACCATTCAGGGCAAATAAGTTTTTCGACCATAATGGATCCATATCTTCCGGCATAAATTGTAAATGATCAGTAAAATGATCGAAATCTTTTACTGTAATTTGTTTGAGTAAATCAGGATCACGTATTAATAGAATAGGTCTTGTAAATTGATAGAATCCTGTATATCTAGAGTTTTTTTCTATTAATTTTTACACATATGAGATAATTTGTTTTCTTTTTTTAAATACACACCTTGTATCTGGATATAGATTGTAAAATTCTTGAATCATATTATAAATTGATTTATTACGGACCATCATATCGAAATTATTACCAAAAATTGGAACTGGCTTACCATATTTAACACCTCTTCTAGACCAATATTGATACGGTTTTATTAAATATAAATAACCAAGAATTATACAAAATAATAATAAAATCAACCACCACAACATTTTTCTTATTGTATGTTTCGAAGTTTAATAGCGGGGCACACAATACTTTCACAACGTAATTTTGAATGGAGAGTGTTTGTTTATATGTATACGCACTGATGTAGGTTTGGGATCGTTATACATACGAGTAAACAACCTTGTGTCGCAATATTGTAGGTGTAGATTCAAAAAAAAAAGGAAATGTTAATAATTAATGATCGAAATTAATTTAGGAAATATGGAATAAGATTCTAAAAAATGCATACCTATGTGCACCATAAAATTACAAAAAAAAAAACTGTAAAGCAATTTGACAAAATTGTAGGAAATATTGTGCAATTGAAAAATAAAGTAGTCTGTGCTTGATAATTTTGAACCTTCTACCGTAGAACGGTACAATAATGATCTGATGTTGGTTTAATGATTGCCAATCAGCCTAATCAGCCATACCATTAGATAAAAAGATTCCATAATACTACACGATTATTATTATTACAGTGAGTGAAACGTCTCCACAAAATACACCGATGGGGAACCATAAATTGTCCGTTATGGAGAGGTGTCCGGTTTTTTTTTTTTACTCACCCTCAGGGGGGAAAACCTTTTATAGGCACCAGGCTGTACTGAACTCGCCTGTTTCCAGGCATACCCACTAAAAACCCCCCTGGTCTAACTTTGCCTGCATCCCACCACGGTATTGCTTTCGCATTCCATCATGATGGGGAGGTTATCCCAGTCGCTTATCTGATCTTACCTGTCCGTCAACCTCTGCATCGTCCTCTCGTCCGTCACCTTCTGCCTCATGATGTTTTGCACATATTCCCGGATTTCAGGCCATTTTCCGTTTCCAACATGTTTTTCAAAGTCCTCTGCTTTTAGTCTCTCCCCTAGCAACTGCTCCAACCTCAAATGCTCTTCTTCCCATCTATCGCAGTATAAAACATGCTCCGGGGTATCCCTCTCCGTCTCGCAGTAGACGCATGTTGATTCCTCTCTTCTCCCAAAGCGGAGAGGTGTCCGTTGTTGGAGGTTCATATTATTTGTATATTAAAATTCCGGACAGGAAAAATTGGCCGTTATGAGGAGGTGTCCATTAATGGGAGGTGTCCGTTAAGGGAAGTTTCATTGTATCATTTTTTAAAGTCTGTAACCACTTGAATTTACAAACACATTGATAGAAATTTGACGTCAATCTTTCAAGACGAAGAATTACAGTTCCAAAAATAAATTCGGCACAATTAAACTCTTTCCGTAGTACAACAATTTTAATAATACATATTAAAATTAAATTTCATTCAAATATACCTTTAATATATTCATTTTTCAAAATTGTTTCTAAATAATGAATTTCCATTTTTAATTCCAAGTGATAATATCTACTTTTTGCTAAATATTCACGAAGTTCTCTATTTTCTTCTATTAGATCATTATGTTCTGTAGATAGCCGCAAATTTAAAAAATTAACCATTGTTCCTACAGCATCTAAACGTTCCTGTAATTCTACATTAGCATTTTTTAGTAAAATATTCTCATTATCTAGACATCTTTTCAATTCACCACACTTCTCACATGTTTTACTTAAATCTATTACCTCTTTTAACAAATTATTTTCACTTAAAAGTTTCACATTTATTTCCTGCACCATTTCCAATTTGGCATTTAAGTCTGATATCATTGATTCATACATATTTTGTAATCGATCATATTTTTGTCTATTTTCTTCAATTTCAACAGTTAATTCCGCATTTTTTCTTCTTAAATAAACGCAAGGCAATAAGCCACGCAACCCGAGTCGAAAAATTTGTTCGGTTTTTAGTCCTCGTCCATAAAGTTGGTTTTTACTCTTCATTTTTGAAAATATCCATTGTAAAATAGTCGGCTTTTAGTCCGTCATATTTCCCAATACGATGTGAAAACCGACTTAAATTTGATCGGAATTTTGTCCTCATTGAGATAGAGAGATAATCAACTTCGCAAAGAAGATATCGTTTTTGGGATACCAATATATAGAAGGGTACGAACAATAGATCAATAATGGTTGCAGTTTAGAAAGGCTGAACAACGACCCCAGTAGTCTAATCTAATCTAATCTAATTGTGAGTCTCAAGTATAAAATAAAACATATATGTCCTTATATATGTTTTTTTATTAATAAATTGTCTTCAAATTCTAACAAAATGACTAGTATTCTCTTGTTTTCGATAATTGCAACAATTCATTGAAAATCACATGATAATTGTTCATAAATTAAACACATGCCTAAATTATCTTCCGGTGATTCCTCTCGAGCACTAGGTCCAAAATGTACACCAACTGTAAATGGTGTAGCACTACTTTCAATACGACATGGTCCATCATTTTGTGGACAGAATGATTCACCACAATGAACGACATTACATGCACCCGGTCCTGGATTGCCCATCTACAAAATCAATATCATTAGAAATTCTTCATCAAAAACAAAGAAGAAAAATTGTATAAAATTACCATTAATAAATCATCAGATTCACATGGTAGAATTATACGATCATTACAATTCTCTTCTACCATATCACGAGGCTGAATAGTATCACCATCACCATCACCCGAACCAACATCTTCACTTATTGTTGCTGTTGTTGTTGTTGTAACAACAGTGGAATTTTCAAAATTATTCGGTCCAATTTTGAATGAATTTTCATGACATGGTTCATAAGCTATACTACACATTTCATCCTCTTGACGTATACAGATATTATAATCTTGATCAGCTAAATGACGACCATTATCAGCAAAATTCATTGTTTGTATAATGCCCTTTATACCAGTATGGTATTGTAAACAACCATTAGGTGCACGTTGTGTGAATGGTACTTGAATTACACGTATCTCCCATAGACGTGATACAGTAGGTTTACTTAAATTCATTGTAATTGTTATAGAATCGTCCACATCTTCTACATCGAAATAAACTGCAAAAATCAAATTATCTGAAATACAGGATGTCCCATTGAAATATAGGCCACTTTTGTTTCAAGTCTATTGCGCCCTCTCCCGCTCAAGGGGCACAACTAACATTGACAGACCAATATACCGATCTTTTGATGGGACGTCATGTATAAGAAACATTGAAAACCTCTTACCATGTTGGTCACTATTGAGACCGCACAATTTTAATTCTCTTAAATGACCATTTTGATCACCATTTGATAAAATAAAGATATCATCTTCACAGACACCAGTTTTACGATTTGGTTGTCCTAAATTAAAATGTATAAAATCGAGACGTAATTGTGATATTTCTGGGTCGATTTTTTTTACAATTAACGGACATGTTGACATGTTTCGCGATAAATCTGGAAAATCTGGATTTACGAAATACGTAATGTTGTTGAAAGCTTGTTGATGACAAGTGGCAGTAACTGAAATTCAAAAACAAAACACGAAAGTACAAAATTAGGATGTTTCTTCAATTTTAGTAGAAATGTGTCGAATTTATTAGGCAAACAATTGCTCGATTGCACCATTCTCTGTCGAAATTTAACAGCGAGATACAAAAGCTAATATGCTATTGAATATTTAAAGGCCGCCATTGACGGGCGCGCCACTCCATTTGGTGTCCCTCCAATTATGCAAATGGAAATTTAATATAAGCGCCATTCACGATCGGTCCAACTCAGCTATTGGGCAATTATTAGATTTTAAGGGACGCCAAGCGTCCAATTAAAGTGGTAGTAGTCCAAAATCTGTGGCGCTTGCAAGTATTGTGAATGGAACGCACCACGCGAAATTCATACGATTTCTACCTTTACGAACGGATTTTGGACGTTTGGCGCGCCCGTGAGTGGCGGCCTTAACAATTTAACGCGTTGTTGAGTTTTAAGTTTTAACAGATAATGGTGCAACCGGGTATAACTCATATATTTTCGAAGATTCTTTCAAACCATGAATTTTTTTAATTGTTTCAAATAATTCTGTCTAATTGGTGCATGAAACCCGTTTTTTTTATATAGGTATATATAATTTGTTTTCCTTCATTTCACAATTATACTATGTTTAAATCTTCATTCAACTGTAAATGAACTATTTAGGTATATTACGTACTCACATACACAACAAACACCAAAACCCAACGCACAAGGACCATGTGAAGAGCCACTTTGAATCCGACATTCGTATGCATTCATACAAACACCTAAAATTTTTTCTGTAAATTAAAAGACTTTTTGCAAATATTTTTTTCTACCTTTTCGTCGACCATCATTTGATAAACATTCCTCTTCAACCGGTACAGGAAAGAAATTCAAAACTAGAAAAATACCAACGCGTTTTTTTCTTAGAAATTACAGAAAAAGAAGTCAAACTCACCTCGAGCTAATCTTGATGAATCTATCCTAGATTCATTGTTAGTTTGCCATATATCGAAACTTTGCAGTAATGGTAATCCAGAAATTTGTTGTTGAAAAAATGTTAAGAAAATTAGCAAAATTGTCATGATTTTCTTCCAAAACGATTAATTTCTAATCATTTTTTTTTTGTTAATTGTTATTCTTTGAAATTTCGTAAGAGGCGCCACTTAATTGTATCGAACTTGGAGGAGAAAAAGAGACCAGTTCTTAGCGGAACTGAAGACATTTACCGACTAACTGTAGCAGAAAACAACTCCAAGAGCACCTTCTTCAAGTATAAGGAAATGTAGAATAGGAGGTCGGGTCATATGTATGTGCGTGTAATTCGGTGGCAACAAATATAATACATAGTTTAGTACTAGTAGTATTAAACAATCTGTTTAATAACAAAAATTGGGGAAATTGTTGGGCTAAACTGATAAAAAATTTTTATTAAAAACTCGATAATTCGGTATCGTCTATAATTCATCACATTGACCGGCAAAGAAATTGCCGTGTTTTCTCATTTTTCGTTATAAAATAAGTGATTTGTATGAATCTGAAGTCGTTTTGCTGTTAATACTCTCTATGTTTTTTATTTATAATTCGTCTATGTCACTAATTTCATCACCTCCCTAGGTCCCATGCCTAACGAATTATCAAGTTTTCACTGTACATCAAATTATTGCATCAGATTCTTATTTTCGATAAAATTAGACCCCGTTATAATTCCGTTTTTGTTTTTCTCTTGTGTAGAAATTCAAAGCTAAAACAAAAAGTCTAAAGGCCAACAAAATTAGAGATGATCTTCTTCTCTAGAAATCAGCAAAACTAAATTACAAAATTTAATATATAAAATGGAAACTTAACACAACAGTTATAGTTAATAGTTATTTATATCTGGCTTTGGTTGTTTTTTTTCTTGTATCTATATTTTATCGCTTTTGTAAATTTTCTTATTTTCTGATTGACGGCCAAAATTTTTGCCTTGAACCGAATAATTTCATGGTGGATTCTCAAAAAGCCCAACTTCTTAAATGTCGCTACTATTATTACTGTTGTTGTTGTGTTGTGGTTGTTCTTGTTTATTATTATGACTAAAGAAGTAATAATGTTTAAATGTAGGATTCAGGTCATTCAGATGGCAATATAATTTTCAACAAAATAAAAATAACAAGAATAAAGTAAATAGTTAAACGGAAAATTTTTAAAGTTGATCGTGTTTTTTTTTAATCTCCTGTGTATATACGAAGACCTTTTGTCCGTATTTTTCATGTTGGCCCTACGCTTTTCTGTTTCTCCTTATCTAGAATTCTTTTGAACGAAAAAAAATGCAAGAGTTAGTGTCATACAGAATCAGTTATTGTCGGACGGGACACTCAAAAAAAAAAACAAAAAAACAGGCTTCGGCCTGTCTTGTACGAAATCGAAAGTGTAACACATTCGCCCTAAGGCTAGAAAATTCTTTTATATATAAAGGCTCACAATCATCACACATCATCAGATAAAATCATAAACTCATCCTAATAATCATTAGTTTATGATAAATAATAATGGTCTTCAAAGTAAGTATTTTGTTAAGTTTATATTATTTTTTCTAAATTAATTTATAAAATTTGTTTTTTCTGTAGTTGATTATATTTGGTGCCGCTTTGGCTGTTGCTAATGCCGGTCTTCTTCCAGCTGCGGCTCCAGCTATTGCCCATACAGGTCTTCTTTCAGCCGCTGCTCCTGCAGTATCACATATCTCCTATTCCTCACCTGCTGTCAGTAATCTTGGATTAAGGATTGCCGCTCCAGCTGTTGCCGCCGCTCCAGCTTTCGCAGCTGCTCCAGCTTTTGCCGCTGCTCCAGCTATTGCCACCACTCGATCTTTTACCGCTCATCCAGCTATTGCCGCTGCTCCAGCTATCGCTGCTGCTCCAGCTTTTGCCGCTGCTCCAGCTTTTGCCGCTGCTCCAGCTATTGCTACCACTCGATCTTTTGCCACCACTCGATCTTTCACCGCTCATCCAGGTATTGCCGCCGCTCCAGCATTTGCCGCCGCTCCAGCTTTTGCCGCTGCTCCAGCTATTGCAACTACTCGATCTTTTGCCGCCGCTCCAGCATTTGCAGCCGCTCCAGCTTTTGCCACCACTAGATCTTTTGCCGCTGCTCCAGCTTTTGCTGCCGCTCCAGCTATTGCCACCACTAGATCTTTTGCCGCTGCTCCAGCTTTTGCTGCTGCTCCAGCTTTTGCTGCCGCTCCAGCTATTGCCACCACCCGAACTTTTGCCGCTAGTCCAGCTATTGCCGCCGCACCAGCTATTGCCACCCATCGGGCTTTTGCAGCCGCTCCAGCTCTTGCTGCCGCTCCTGCAGCTATTGGTGTGGCTTTTTCAGCTGCTCCTGCTGTATCCCGTGTTAGTTACACTGGATTGGGTTATAGTTATAACTGGTAAACCACTAGAACATAATTTGTTGTCTTTCAATTTTTTTTCCGACATTTTGTTAATTAATCCCTTCATACGACTATGGCACGACTGCAAAACCAGCGTTAAAGGAAATACAAATTGCTCCTGTATTTTTTCCCTCAAACATAAAGTACCTGATTCAAACGCACATCTCCTCTTACAGAAATAAAACAGCTAAAACACAAAAAAAATCCGTTTAACGTTTATTATTTATTATATCATATTATATCATCAAACGTTCATATTGTCTATTGTACGGAAGGGTTAAAATGTCTGTAAGTAAAAATTCATACCTAAATAAAAGACCGCAACATATTTTATTGTGTTTTATTTCATCCAAATTTCCTTCATGCATTTTCAAGAGGCAATATTTGAATTAAAGAATGTAACATAAATAGGGGTGTTGTGTATGGGGGTACACCTGTTGGGACATCGTATAGGTTTGTTTTTAAATTTGAATGTTGCGCAAATAACAGGGATTTCGATGAAGATGATTGGTAGCACTGCAAATAACTAGTAACTTTCCATCTAAATATAGCTCGCAAATATTTCCAGCTAATATCCACGATCGAAAACCTTTCAGAAAAATAAAAACACATTCCATTCGATTAAATAATATTTTCTTAAATCAAAAAAACTAAAAGAAAAGATTGTTGGTAGAATTTATCAATTTATCCCAACTTTTCGCTGTTGATTGTGGGCTACAATTAGACTCAAGTGTCAATATCTGTAATTCCCATTATTTTAGATAGATGTCGTTTTTGTTATTGCCCTTTAACTTTTCTGTTTACATTTTAACAATTCTTTGTTTATTTTTTTTATTTAATTTTATTTCAGTGTTATTTATGTTTTAAATTTAAAATTATGTAACGTCCAGTATATGGGTGTTACCATTATAGTTCCATTGAATTGTTTTTTTATTTTTAGTTCAAGAAACCCAAATTCGTATCCATCTGGTTGGCCCATTAATTTTTAACTTTGAAACAAATCCAAGAAAATAATGAAAATCTTTAAATAATAACGAATCGATTATGTATTTATTGGAATTATTGCACAATAATGGGTGCCTGTTTAACATTGGAACGTGAAGAAGGTAAAGCACGACGACGAAGTGAAGAAATTGACCGTCAATTAGGTGAATTAGCAAAACAACAAACCAATGTTATTAAAATACTCCTTCTTGGTAAGAATTTTTATCTTTTTTATATTAATTGATTAGTTGTTGACCTAAATTGAATTGATTTTTAGGTGCTGGTGAAAGTGGGAAAAGTACACTTGTTAAACAAATGAAAATCATACATGCTGATGGTTTTACACATGCTGAATTGAGCAGTTTCCGTCCAACAGTTTTAGATAATTTATTAGCATCAATGAAATACGTTCTAGCCGGTATGGGTATATTACGTATTAATTTAGAACATCAACGAAATAAAGTCCATGCACAAGTTGTACTAATGAGTCGTAGTTGTTTTGATATGAGTTTTCTTGTATTACCAAATGTGGCAGCTGCATTACAAGCATTATGGTCAGATCGTGGTGTACGATTAGCCGTAGCTAGAGGATATGAATATGAATTGAATGATTCAGCATTATAGTAAGTTTTATTGTTTTTCAACAAATTTCAACCAGCTATAATAATAGATTTTTAGTTTATTTGAAAATATGGATAGAATTTGTGATCCGAAATACGTACCATCACCCACAGATGTTCTAAGAGCACGTGTACGAACACAGGGCATCATTGAAACTCATTTTCGTGTCAATGATATGATTGTTAGTATGTATGATGTTGGTGGGCAACGGTCACAACGTCGTAAATGGATTTATTGTTTCGATGATGTACGAGCCGTTCTCTTTGTTGTCTCTCTAAGTGGCTATGATATGACTCTTTTGGTACAATTTTTTACAAAAAGAAAATCGATTGTTATAATTTCTCTTTCAATTTACAGGAGGATCCTAGCGTGAATCGTTTAGAAGAAAGTTTAAATCTATTTGGACAGATTGTGAATAATCCATTTTTCCGGGAGGCATCGTTTGTTCTATTTTTAAATAAATTCGATCTGTTCCGTGAGAAAATTTTATATTCACAACGTCATTTACGTATGTATTTTTCTGATTATAAAGGTCCAGATAGGGATGTTGATCGTGGTGCATTGTTTATTCAACATAAATTTATATTGAAAAATACAGATTCACGTCGTATTTTATATCCACATTTTACAACAGCCACTGATACAGCCAATGTACAAGTTGTCTTTCAAGCTGTTATGGAAATGGTGATTTCAGCTAATCTAGGACATGTGACATTATTATAGATAATCTCCTTTCGAAAAAGAAAAAAAGAAAGAAAGAAAGAAATCAACGTTCCTTAATTGCCATTTTTACACATTGCTTTTAACATGTCAATTTTGTGTGCCTTTTATGTATTTTTTTTTATTTGTTTGTTTGGTTTTGTATAACAGATCTCGAAATGTGTTCAAAAATAACACAAGTGGTTATTGCTAAATTTAGGATTTTGTAATAATTTTATGAAACGAGAATGATCTCATAAGTATTAATTATGGCCACTATTTACAAAATAAGAAAAACATATTTTAGTATTGACAATATTTAACGAAATCCTAAATATAGTTATCACTCTAAACTTGCCTTTAGTTAAGGTCGTAATGGCTGTGATATGATGGCCTTCAGTTTTTGTAATCAAAAATGAAAATATAGTTGCAGATGTTGAGAAAAGTGAATTATATTTTATCAAGATCCGCAAAACTTCCTCCTTGTTGGTCTGTAGCCATGTGTATTAACCGTCCAAGCTGAGAAGAACTAGCTAGTTGTACAAAATAAACGAACGGATTGATTGGAGCAGCGATGTGAAAAATGTTTCAGTGAAGGTTTAATATGAGCAAACAGGTGGAGGCACGTTATAGTCATCTATAAATTCAGGAGTGCTTCTCGCATTAATCTATAAAGCACTCCTTCATGGTTTCCAGTGAGCAGAATCGTAATATCATCTGCGTAGCCAATTGTGTATGTTCTTCTTAGTTTGGACAGGTGATATACAGAATGATTCTGACAGTGGGACTTGGTTCAGCCCATATTTTTCCTCTAATGTTCTTACGACACCAAATATTTAAGATAAGAAAGTTAGGTCCATTTCCAGTAGAATCACCCTGTAAACGGATGACACCCCAATAAAACTTGGACGGCAAACATTCGAATCCAATGGTCCCATTATAAGTCCTATGCTTTCAGAATTCCTTGCAACACTAGTCCCGAGTAGTGTGGGATGACAGCACTCACTATTCAGTACTCATGATGATTCTTCCGAAACTATTAGATACATAGTTCTAACGATATATCCCTTTGGAAACTAGGTTGTCCAAGACAGGTGGGAATGTGGAGATTTCCCGGGGCCAGTGAGTCTATGAACCTTTGTTAAAGTCCAGAATATCTCCAGTGAGCCCAGTGGGTGACCTCTACAATGTAATTTCCGAAATTTATGGTCAAGTGAGCGTTGATTTAGAATGACGTAAAGAACGTATGTCGACACTTGATCGTATAATCGTATAAGACACCCTGTATAATTCCTGAAGCTCGATGAAACGCGCCTCACAATCAACTCGAAAAAGAATGCTACAAGCATGATGTTTGTTCTTACAATTAGAAGCAACTGTTGTTTTTTTTTATAATAGTAACATTTATTAAATAACTGATCATACATTTACTCAATTTTTATACACATTTAAATATTTAAAAAACAAATCACTCAATATATCAAAAAAAAAAAGAAAAATTATCAACAATCAAATTATATAGATTTCTTCTTATACCATATAGGTACGGATTATTACTGTGAGTATTTATAAGTGAAATTTTCAAATTGAAAAAGAAAACATTACCACGAAAAAACATAGTTATCTACAATTCAAAGATTTTTCTTTTATTGCTAATTAAATATAGATTATATACTAAAACTAGTTCTGAGACAAGGAACAACGTCTTGTTATTTTAATTTTTTTTTGTAACTAAGCGACATCCATCTATACATTTCTTACAAATTGTGTCAATAAACAATTTGAATAAAACAATAAAAATATCATTATAATACTGATAAATAATACATAATTGAAAGATAATAATTATTGTGCTCAGATATGTTTTCTTTTTATAATATAATTCGAAAAATATCTAAGAAAAATCTGTATTAGTGCCCATGTTTTCCTTTTTTTCTTCTTTATTGTCGCTCTGTTTATCTTGTCGTCAGTTTTATATTATAATTTTCGTGGTTTTATCAGATTTGATCCCAGTTCATCTTCTATATATCATACAATAAATAGATTTTCTTTTAAATATGGCACCATTTTTGGGGAAACAAACGTAAAAAATACAACAATAATGCTTGATAAAAATAAGCATTGAGAATTCGTCACTTTGAAAATAAAGCAAACGAAAACTATCGAAGAAATTGATAAGAATCAAGGGTAAGAAGGGTCGAGAGGGGGGGAACTACAAGAAGCCTCCACAATTATTTGATAACTGTACATTGAACATTTTGTTTTGTCGTCTTCTTTCTATTATACAACATTTCAATAATTTCCCATTTTTAACACAATTTCTCTTGACAATTCAATGAATTTTTACGATATTAATGCATACTATAATTACAATACCAAACTACTTGAAAAGACATAAATTGGGACACGAGAAATGATTCTTCAAAATCAACGAATTCTTTTCAAATAAATGGCGAAATGAATATTCTTTGGTTCTACAATGTTTATGTACCTAAGTACAAAGGACCTTAACGTTTATTTAATATATTCATATATATATATATATTTATAGTATTTATATATATAGAAATACCTGTACCGAGTTGGTAAACTCGTATATGAGGCAACTATTTGTGTATTTCATTTTTTTTTTAATTTTTCATCAATTTTCACTAAATTTTATCGAAATCGTTTCGAATTTAATAGGCTGGTGCTTGAAAATCGGTCGGTCCTCTTTGAGTAGGTCCTGTTGAAAATGGTGGCTCTTGATAATGTTGATCTGTTTCAGGACCACCTGGATAAGATGGATAAGATGTTGGTATATTCGTATCGGCTTCATAATTAGTTGCGAATGCTGCATCGGCACCCTGTCGGAAACGTTGAAATGCAAAGAAAGCACAGCCGGCCTAAAACATTTCGACAAGACAATCAATATATAATTTTTTTAATTTCAAGTTGATTCGTTTACCCAAGTAAAGATTGAGAAGAAACAGAAAGCAATGGCTGCTTGTACATTACTGACACCATAGCCATTTTCGGGTGTAGCTGATTTACCCCATTGACTGGCCAAATACCAGAAACCAACAAAATAGAGGAAAGCCCAAAAGGCTACAATTAAACAGCGAATTAGTTACTACAAGTATTTGATCGATACAAATTATAAACAGCTACAGGTTCCAGACATTGGATATGTCCAGCGAGGCTAATCGTAAGTGCTAACAATGGTTATACGTTTAGACAACAAACTGCTGTATTGCTTATTTGCAACCGTTTCATCTACGCTTCTCAACCGTTGTAAGCGCTTAGCCTCACTGGACATACTCATTGATATAGGCTCATCGAGGACCGGTCATAAAATTTTGAACATATAAAGTTAGGCTGTTTTCAACGAAATAGAGCGACTCAAAATAAGCTATACGTTCCGTACAAACGAGATTGCAGAGCAGATATTCAGAAGGAGATTGTGTAGGAGCGTATGTCTTAGCTATTCGAAGATATTCAACTGAACCAGTGGTGCTGGTAACCACTGACCAAAAATATCAACCGTTTTGGTTCACACGTATGTTTTATGACCGGCCAACTCATCTTCCGATGAATAACCTATACATGGGTTCTTTAATGATTACCAGAAAATCCAAGATCGCCCAGTACGTAATGTTTTCTAGTTTTCACAGATGACATCTGTTCAAATAGATATTCACCAGCCAAAAAGCCCATACTAGCCAAAAATGCAATTACACTAATCCCAACACCATAATTACATGCATTTGCGTCTTTATTATAGAGGCATTCCTCTTTGCCTGCTGTTTTATTGTATGTCCAACCTTGTGATGATATACAGCCAAATACAATAATTGAGAATAACTGAAATTTGATATTTTAACATAATATAATATAAATATTTATCTAAGGTGTTTTATCAATAAATAGGGGTAAATAAACAAATAAATAAATATTTATTCGATTACAAGCTAAGACAAAGAATGCACAAAGTAGGTATAACAAAAAAAAGGTTATTTTTGTATAAATATATGAATAAAAGTGAAAATTGGCCAAAAATTTCAAATAATCAATATGAAATATATGGCACACCTCCCCCATCAAAATTAGCCCTTCTCTTTGCCCCACTACTACCCTTTATAAAGACTCCTGGGCTACTGTCAAATCGATTATTTGGACCATGAAAACAAATGAGATTTGGCCCAAATATTTGGTTATAGAAAAAAAAAAACAAGGCACTTACCCAACAAACTGCCCTTATAATAACTTGAGGTCTTTGTGCGAAAGTAATCGGATCAAAAGCACCACCAGCTTTACCACCTCCGTACGCTCCTGCACCCTCCATGTTTTTGTTTTCACACACAAAATTCCACACTATTTATATACCTGTTAATCAATACAACTATAATAACAACAACTAAATTAACAATTTGATTTTTAATTGCAATTAAAACAATTGTAATTTAATTTGTAATTGTGAAAATCTGTTGATGATTAAATTTATTTGAAAAATTGAAATTGAAATCGATACGTTACAATGTAGATTTTTTTGCGTTTGTATTGGTGGTGGTGGTGCAATTGTCAACGCAATGTGGGCGTAATTCGAATCGCTTCCGCGCAGATGTGGCGGTAAATTTGAAAACATCAGCATCAGGCGCGGAAATTCTCAATAAAAACCAAAAATTAAAAATACAATAAAACCTGTCTTTAAACGAATGTTATGAAACTGAGAAAAATTTCCCGATAAAGACAATTTTCCAGTGAAGACGATTTTCTGTTTTCTATAATGTTTCTTCGAACTTCCGCAATATAGTTCCGTTCATGTGTCTGAATGTCCCACAGGACTGCTTCATGCCTGATTCCAATGAGAGCAATGTTTCTCGAGATCAGTGGAGCACTTTTAATATTTTCTTGGTTCCAATGAATGTGTTTTTAATTAAAGCAAAAAATTTAAGCAGGAAAATCATGTTGTTCTCTATGTAACACTTTAATGGCTGATGACGCCAGGAAACAGTAGGCTATAGCCCAATAGCCCCCCTTTGGCTGCGTCTCTGCTATATGTAGATTAAGGAGATTTTGCCACATGACGCTAAATAACACACGCAACGCTAGTTGCAGCTAGACAGAGTAGGCAACTTGCACACAGAACCTGTTCAGTAGTCTTACACGCATTCGTCAATCTCTTCCTACCAGGCGATTATTGCAATTTAAAGTTTTAGCGTCATATAGCAAAATCTCCCTATGATTGCACAACTGTACGACAAATTCTAACAAAACGTAAAAAAGCTGTTTCTATGTTAATTTTAAGAACTGTGCC
>JAZBHA010000505.1:0-10657 GCA_037464855.1 Iselma pallidipennis | reverse complement strand
CCCTCTATATGGGGCCACATTTTTAACTCTTACTCCTCACAAACAACAATATAAAAACATTATTCAAACATTAACTGAAATAGACTTGTTTTTTTTGGGGCCTCATAATCATGTTGCGCCTAGGGCATCCGAAAGTATAAATGTGGCCCTGTTCAGCGCCTACACTAGACTCGGCGCCTATGGCTGGGGCGCGACACTGGCCATAGGCTAGTTACGGTTCTGGATCCAAATATATATATAGCGATTTTAATTTCTAGCCATACATTTAATTAACGTTAACCTAACTTCCTCACTTATTATAATTAATATGACAGGTTAGTAACAAACGATAAACAGTTGGATTCAAACGCAACTCGTTATCTTTATCTTCATCTTTATCTACTTCTCCCATAGGACAGTACTCGGAATTGCCTTCGTTTTTTTGGCGGGAGGGCGCAAAAGTAAATTTCGAATAGGGCGCAAGAGTAGTTTTTGAGAACAGGACGTAAAAGTGTAGTTTTTGAACAGGGCACCGAAAGTTCTTGAGCCGGCACTGAAAAATATAACGTAATAAAAATAAATGAATGTAGCATAAATAATAAATCATTTTTATAATTTCAATTATATCTTATTTTTAAAATAGTTTTCCAAAAATCATCACTCCGTCGAATTTCGGCGAGATCAATCTATATAATAATTAATAAATTATCAGTGATCATTAAATGTCTATAGCTATGAAGGATGTTATACTATCTTTACGATTTGTTTTGAAGATCATATTTGAAATACTAGTAGTTGTAATAATATTTTTTATTAAAAATAAATACTCGAATTTTTAAATAAAAAAAAATTTTCATTACACAGGGAAAAACCTAGAATTTTTGACTTTATTTATGAATTTACTAAATAGTTTTGAGTTCGTCATTATTAGGTCAGTTAAGTTTATTAAATTTAAGAGAATTTATTATTTTAAGTTGAAATGTTTATTTTATTTATCGAATAAAATAAATTAATATACAAAACTTAATGTTAAATCTTGTCAAATTTATAAATTGAAATCTATTTGGAAAGTACAATGCAAGCTTTATAATCCATACAGACTTTAATCCGAACAAACCTCTTTAATTCGAACAAGTACAGTGGATTCCGATTAAGCACGTACGAACCTAGACCAAGAAGTGTCCGGTCTAAGGAGGAAAACAAAAAAAAAATTTCGAGAAAATGCGAAAAATTTTCAGTAATTGCATAGTAACACGTGCCATTTTACTAATAAAAATGACTTTTTGTGGATTTTTTTACACAAGAAACTGATAAGAAATTTCAAATTTTTGCAATGTAGCCCTTTCCGCACGAGTGTTACAATACCTATACTACCTCTATTAAATTCAGTTTTACTTGTAAAGTCACATTCTAATGAAATGGCCTTAGAATGTGACTTTACCAATTAAAGTTACTTAAAAATTGATTATAACACTGATCGTATGTATCAGATAACTTAAAAAAATCGCAAAATCAGTGTGATTGGATACTTATATAATAATAATCAAGTTTAGACTGTACTTGTTTTCATTTAAATAAATAATAAATATAAAATGTTATAAAATTGTTAATAATTATAAATAAACAAAATCCAATTGTCGGGAGTTCTCGTGAACTGTAATTTGTCAATCTTGATTCCCAAAGAACTAAGAATGTCGAAAAGTTGGAAAACCCTGATAATTGCTAAAAGTTCGTCAACAGATCCGTTGATTTTCCTAAAACACTTTTCTTCATCGATCGATGGTTCGTGTTGCTTTTTTCGCAATCGAGTCTGCGGGATCAAATTGCAAGCAGTATTTCAATATTTCACCCTTCATCAAAAACTTTGGGTAGCTCTGATCTATACAGTTATGTATTTAGCCTATTTATTCAGACTGGGATAACTGATATCTAGAAGCACCAAATTAGCACGCAGTTGAAATCTATTTATCTGGTTTTTGAAAAAAGGGCACACAATCAAATTGATTGAAAAATTATACAATGATTAGTGTGGACATTACACCCTCCCCACCTCCAACAATCCGTAAATCTCCACATTCCAAATTCACCCTTGCTTTTATTGGTTCCAAATTAAGGAGATTCTACTCTATTTACAAACTACGTTAAAAAAATTAGGTATATAGAACGGATGTGACTGGCACGTGACACGTGACGAATTTTTACAAAAAATATAACACCCACCTAACGGTATATCTGTTTAACAACTTACCCCCTATCTATCAGAGAGTTTATGTAACTCATAATAAAAACATAATCACTGACAATTCGTAGTACCATAAATCTTCCTAAATGATGTGAAAACTTTGACAATATAGTCCAAATAAAGGTATAGATTTCCGGTCTTCGAACGAAAGTATTGAAGACACTATTATCTTGTAAACACATCTGTTTCAAATATGGACAATGGGCTCCGCTTTATTGAGACCCATCGGTATTGGAACGTTTTCAGACCAAGCCAATCCGAATCAATCAGTTATTTCTTTTTATCACTAACATCATAAATAATATAAGTACTGCTGTGTTATTTTGCTATTGTTTCATGAATCAGAGTGACGAAATTATCGCCTGTTTGGATCATGATTCCAATGGATTGATTCGGATTGAGGCAGTGTGAACGAATACGTGGGCGATTTCATTGTTTGTTATGCGTGCTGACTTATGCAACTTTCGAATCATATTCGATTGATGCAGATTCGCTTGATTTGAAACAGCCCCAAAGCGGTTGCCCCAACTAACAATAAGCAAAGTTTGATATAAATAATAAAAAGTGTATACAAAAAGGCTAAAATTCGATTATATATTCATATCAATAATAATTGAGGAAAAAATTCTACATTTTGCAACGTTGCAGTCGTAGTGTCCCAAAGAGGTGAAGAAAATTTCCACCTGTTTTCTCAATTGGGATTTGTATTCAAGAATCTGTTTCAAATAAACGGCTGCCCTCCTTAACCGGTAGTGGAGTCCCCTATATAAATTGTCTAGAATTACATTTATTTAGCACACATGGGGGAAAAATTAACTTTGCCGGTTGTACGAGCAGCCGGGGAAACCCAGCAACAGGCTCGCTGTATCTGGGTGTGATGGTATCGGCCGACGGTGTCAGCATGAATCCTCATTGTCAGTATTTTTTGTTTTTTAAGTATTTTTTTCCCCTACATTTTACTACCGATTTGTAGAAAATTATTGAATTTATAAATTTGAGATAATAGCCTGGACACACAGCGACATAAATTAATAATTTGTGATAAGAATCATTATCTAAGAATACGTGACACAGCAGCAAGTTAACTATCATTTTGCTATGCATTATTTAAATAATTATGCACTTTCTGTGCAGATTCATACTTTTTGGTTTAACACATTTCAGGTGTATGACGGGAATTCCCGTCTTTCATACAGTATCGTTAGGATATCGTTAGTGATATCTTGCAATTGCTAATTGATAGTCAAGGGTGGGTATTATAATACAAATGTTAGATTGTCTTTTATATTTTTCGGTGGGGCCTACCTTAATGGTAAAATTCGCCACTGTACATAAGTAGTAAGCAACAGACTAATTGTACACATCTGGTCTACAACAAACACTCCTGCAGCATAGAACCATAGATAATCGCGGAAATTTGGGGGTGTAAAAATATTTAGAATCAATCAGAAATGGGAAAACCCATTAGAGATAACTATACCTACAAAAGTGTTTTACGAGCCAGATGTATTTTTCGTATTGCATCTCATTTTACATTGAAATAATTGAGCAGATTTATAGACATCTCTTTAATATACTAATAAGAATACAACTTCCGGTTGTGAATTCATATTTTTGTATAAATTTGTTGTTGCTTTATAAAGAAGAAATGTAGGAAAATAGACCAAATTATTATTTACGAGACAATTAGAGGATAAATATAGCAAAAAAATAAGATGTGCGAAAATTGAAAATACACTAGAACTCGGTTATAACGAATGCACTTCTATAGCGTACAAATTTCCATGAAAGTTCAAACTTCCATTTGTTTAGTAGAATTTTTTTCTCGGTTATTACGAAGCGACTTCACGTATATAACGAACGAAAGTCTCTAGAGGTACTCGTAATT
Organism: Iselma pallidipennis; assembly: GCA_037464855.1. Taxonomy (NCBI): domain Eukaryota; kingdom Metazoa; phylum Arthropoda; class Insecta; order Coleoptera; family Meloidae; genus Iselma; species Iselma pallidipennis. The sequence continues at coordinate 6,548 of JAZBHA010000505.1, read as the reverse complement.
TCAAAAATCAATGAAAGAAGGAAAATCAGTACAGTTTTAGATTTTGGGCGTTCGATTCCAGAAAAAATACCTTTATTTAACAGCATGTCCAATAAAAAATTACACTCACAGAGTACTGTAAACGTAAAATTCTGCCTGTTTCTGAGGAAAAAGCCTAATTTTTGTCCGTAAAAATTTAAATTTGTGACTAAAATATGGTGGACTCTGCAATTGGGGCACCATTTGGGGCGTTTATTTGGGACAAATTTTAAAATATTTAATACAAATCGCTTATTTGGGGGTCACTAGGCCGTTTTGTCGAGACAGTAGCCATACGTGAACGTGAATACACGAATATACTATTATGAAATGGTAGTTTGCCTTTTTTACACCCTTTTGAGTATTTATATCAAATTTCGTATAGTTTGGCTTTATTAATTAAGCAGAGTCTACTGTACATGAATAAACCTCACAAAATTGCACATTTTTTTCAACTATACGGATATAACAATAACAACGATTACAACGAACCAATTTTTGGGCTCCCGTGGAATTCGTTATAACCGAGCTTTACTGTATATATCTCTACGTGTCTTGAACCAAATTATGAATAAAGATTTAGTTGTGTGAATATAAATAAAATACAAATGCAACAACAAAATAATTCAACATTCAATAAACATAAATTAGTGAGAGCAACGATCATAACCATCAATATTCCCTCAAAATTCCCAGAATAATTAAAAATTTTAAAATTTGATTCGATTTATGAAAACCTAGAAACTTTAATGAGTACCATAAATAATTTTCAATCATTTTTGTTAGGGGACACGTGTGCTTATGTTGAAGGCAGTCAATAAAAATGAACGAAGAGTGGAGAAAAATATAACAACAATCACAAAAAAGCCGAATAAATCACAAAACAATAAATGTACAAAGAAAGAAAAAAAGTTTGGAATCCACATCACACAGACGCAGTTTTTTTAATCAGAAAATCAGAAAATCTACTCAACATCGGCATCCCCATTGATAATATCGAATGTTATAGAAAAAGTTTATGATTTCCTATTCTGTGAACTATTTTTTTCAACTTTTTATTGTTTTTCCAAACAAAAATCGATTTCTGCTGAGCTAAATCTGCATTTTTTTATCGCCTGATACGACAATGAAGAAACAACAATAAAATATATTAAAAAAAAAAGTACTTACTTTAAAACAATCTTTGATATAATGTCCTTTTTGGAAACATAAATGGCACAAATATGTGGATGGTGGTAGTTTCGATGGCTTCTTTTCCGTTAAAGCTAGATCAGCAAATTGGTCAACTAATTGATCCGTTATTGGTATTGTTGATGTCGTTGTTGTGGTTGTTGTTGGACTTGGCGCCAGATCATAGGGCGTATAAAAACTATATAGATTCGGTGGTAGAGATTGCCAAGGTGGTGGTAACACTTTCGGCTAACAAAAAACCACCCCCAAAACAATAAATATTTTGTAAAACATATATAATAAATATTTACATACTTGAAAAGGTTCCTGTTGATAATGGTAATAATTCGCTCCATAATTCGTATTGAGGCAACCATTGGAAAATTCGTGATTATTATATGCAGTTGTTGGTGAAATACCAACAGTTGGTGTCATTTTTCTGGAAGAGTTTCTTAAAATTTCCAAGAGAAAAAAATCAATTTTAAAAATATTATTAGCCAACAACTAACTATACGTGCTATTTATTTTAACGTGGCTATGTGTGTATCAGGCGAGTTATTTTCAGTTTTGTGCAAATGCAGGTGGCGATTGTGAATATTTAAAAAAAAAATTTTTTTTTGAGAAAAACAAGTAACACAAATTACAAAATTAACAGATAAATATCAAGTTTCACTTACCTCCATTCGGAGAAGATATCTTTAGTTTTATCGAATAAATTGTTAATGGTTACCATTTTTAATTGGTTTGCAATCAAAAGCTCACACAACACACAAATTAAACTGAAAATCAAAAAAAAAAACACCAAAACAAAACAAAAATTTTGAAACATGCCTGAAAACATGCAAGTTCCAGTGCTAACAAACACACTTTTGCAATACAGGAAAAACTTACAAGTCTTGTTGCAGGATGAACTGGAAAAACTGTTGTTGTAAACTAATGATAATTAGCGGAAAAGTTCATTTCGAAAAATGCCATGAATACCGAAAAATCTAAATATCACTCAACTTATTCGGAAAAACTCTGATGGAATTCAACACTACGAACAGAATCTATCGACAAACTACACTATAAGCACGATTATTGTCTAATGTATGGATGGTGTTGTAGCTGAAGCGTCCGTTCCTAAAATAAACCAAATAGGAACTGGGCAGTGGAGTGAGAGAAATTGTGCACTTTTCTTAGGACATTTTTATTATTATTATTTTTTTCTTCCACTCCTTTGCTGTATTTTTGTATCAATTCCTCTTTAAAAAATCCTCCTTTTAACCGGCTTCATTTGTTTATATGTATGTATATTACCACTTCATGAGATGATCAAGATAAGGGCGATACATATTGAGACTTGTTCGTTGGTTTTCTTCCGTTTATCAGCATGTTTTTTGTTTTTATTAAATTTAATACAAAATAAAGCTGCTGACTATCAAGGTTAAAAGCTACAAGACGTATGTACAATACGTATTCTAAGAAGCTTTGTTGAAACACCGTCTGATAATCAATCGGCGAACAATTTGAAATAAAGTCCGTTGTAGACAGGCCCGGCTCAAGGCACTAAGCCGACTAAAGTCAAGTTCGATATTATGGTGCAGGTTGAGAAGGCTACCCGAATCGATCAGTGAGTACGAAGTAATTGATTAAACGAACGGTTTCGAGGTGAAAACAACAACTATCGATCATAAAGGTCCAGTTGTTCATCTTACATTTAGGATCCACTCAGTGCTCACAAAGTCCCACTTAAACGTTAATGGCGACTCAAATTACACTGAAGTAAAGGATCTATCATAGGCGGCTTATTGCATTTTAGGTCCGGTTGTTCATCTACATACATAGGTTTACTTGTGCATGTGCTACCGATGTCACTCCTATCACTCCACCGTTGCTGATAGAGTAAAAGGTGCACGCTCTCTACTGCTGACCTCTTAATAGTGTAACCCCGATTGTGCTCTGAAGTTTGTCCAAAAACTTGGGAGTATCTATGTATATTAAGAAATCAGCGCACACAGGAGGCCTGCATTAGGGCGCCGAAATACTTAAAGCCGACCCTGGTAATACAGAATTTTGCAACTTCTTCGTCAAGTTCAGCTTCCAAATACATGACTTTTTTGAAAAAAGTCCAATAATTGGCGAGTATTACAAACAAATTTTCTTCTTTTTTTTTAGGAATATTTTAACAAATCAACAAAAATGACGGGAAGAATGATTAGACTTAAAAGTGCCAAGAAAAAAGTAGTTAAGGCAAACATTTTTTCCATAAATTTTTGAAAAATTGCCCCGATTTGCATGCACCTGGTTGTCTCCTAATCACAATAAAAAAAAGTTGCTGACAGTGTCAGTTACTACATATTATTATTTGTTTTGACATTTTTTTGTATTATCTACAGTTTTATAACGATGGGATATCTTCCAATTTCCATGTGAGTTTTCCTAGCTTTTCCCATCTAATTTCCTTTTTTTTTCAGTCTACCAACAATTTTATCAATCTATTAGTTGTTGGCAAATGTGTTACTTGATGACACAAAATCCCATATAATTTCAGGCAGGTCTTTTCATAATCTATTTTTATTTAATAAACTATCTAAAAATAAACGACGAGGTCTACAATTATAACAGGGAAAAAAAACACGAAACAAACCAACGTGAAAAATAATTAAAATAAAAACAATACCTACGACGGTAAGGGAAAGAAATAAAAGGATAAAGAAAGAAGTTTTTAATAAACTTTAGAATGGTGACGTTATATTAATAACGTCATTATGCATACGAAAAACGTGATGTTTGTAGTATTTTTAGTACTGAAAGGTATTTTCAGGCACGGCATTTATTAAAATTTCATCCTAAAATCGATCGCTTTAATAAAACTTTTTCGTAACTAGTATTTTGCGAAACTACTCATTTTATTTTTGGGGAAATTCAAAAGAACTCGAGAACGACAAAACAATAGAAGTTTCAGTCAATTTTAATTAATCTCTAATAAGTCTAGATAGAAGCTCAATAAATTGAAAGCTGAAAGATTCGTGGAAAGAATTTAAAAAGTTGGCGGACCATTTGCACTAGCAGTTACTGATTGCGGATCCACTGTAAAGCTTCAGGTCCTCAGTCAGAAGGATATTAGTACAATCCACCTTTATTTTTTTGCGAAAACATCACCGAAAGGGCCCCCTGACAAAATTAATCTTCAGGCCTTCAAAATCCTGGACTCTTTACCGAAAATCGACTTTTTACTGTATTAATGGTTGAAATATAGTCAATCAATTGGGAGTATTTCATCTCCAGGACGGTCAATTTTTTACATGTCAACTCCGCAACGAAAATAATTCCATGATAGAGGACTATGATTATCTCCCTTCTGGATCGCCGTTTCCTTTACAAGTTCAAATGTTTACCCATGCACCCCCTGCCGTTGTAACCTCACAAAACACGTCGCGCAGTTGATAATATAAATTTTGGGACATTAACGAAGTATAAAATTTCAACCTGCCCTTTTTCGTCGCGGGGTTGGAATGCACCCAATCAGTTTGTTGTTTTTCTAATTCTTCTTTGTCCATTTGAATAAATAACCCTCCTGTAATATTTTTTTTTTGGTTCCATATTTTAAATTGTAACGAAGAAATTAGTTTTGATATCAAGGGGTGCGTAAAGCGACCCGACAACCCTTTAAAAATGACGTTGTTATACACCTGTAGAAAATACATCAAACTTACTTTCCCCATTCGTATACCTTTATAGGTATAATAGTTGATTGCTGGTGGGTGGGTGGATTAGTCGCGTGTGGTTTTCACTACGAAAATATCGTTCAGTTGTTATTCGTTTAGCTTGTCGTGCGGTGGTGGTAGTTTGTTTTATATCAAACAAATTTTAATCATTTATTTAAACAAAATATATAGACATATATAGAAATTTCTTTATGGTTTTTTAACGAGTTTCTGTATTATTTTGATACGGGGAAAGTTTTGGAAAATTTTCAAGTATAAGGGAATCAAATATCAACCCCCTCCTCAAATCACTGCAATTTGGTGGTAAAGGTAAAAGTTCACCATGTTCCGCACAATGAAAAATCTAGAAATTTTCCGCAATTATTTCTATTTTATTCTAATTCTCAATAGAATTTTTATTGATTTATTAAATAATAGATTGATTTTCCAACATTGACATGAAAATTTGATGCAATTTTCTATTATCAAAATTGCAACCACTAATAATATCTTCGCTCGCCCTCCTGCCCTCCACACCCCGGGTACCTGTCACTATTAAATGCAATTTTCTTACGTAAATCATTTGTATAATCGATTGCGACTGTTGCACATTAAAAATATTGTTTCGAATCAATACAGAAGCCTTTCTGTTATCACGCACATCCAGCCGCCCCCCCCCTAAAAATACACAGACAAAAAGAAAATTGTAAAAATTACGTGGTAATAGACAACACAAAAATAAACGAAATTTGTGTTGTCTCTATCGACAATAATTAACCGAAAATTCAATTTGAATTAATAGAACAAGTTTGCACGCAATCTTCCAGTTTTTTTTTTGTTGTTGTTGGTTGTTGCGAGGGTGGTTTTCTACTTGTTAAGAACCTAAATAGTTTGCGAAATTTTGCACGCTTTGACCCATTTTCTTATTCTTTTTATTATCATTATTATTTACCCTCAATTATGATCAATTCATCCATTTATGATGAAAATTGATCCTATAATTGACAAAGTTCCGATAATAAAATGTAGGTAATGATAATGTTCTTATCATTTATGAAGAAAAAATCCCATTGAAAACTTTCTACCCTTCACCATTAAGTTATTAGATTGATTTATGTATTATTTGATTCGATTTTGTCGTCTCAATCACTAAATTTGAATATTTTGTTAGAAGGGTTGAAATGGCTAGTCGTAGTAGGTGATAGAAAGGTGAATAACCCTTGCTGGCGATTTTATCACAAGGGTTGACCACCATCAGTACGATGACACGCAATACAGGCGGCTATTGGCTAATGATAATAGACTCCCACATATACATTAGAAATGTATGATAATACAACAATACATACGGTTTTTTGTAAATTATGTAAATATTTTGATAAATTTCTATATTTTTGAAAAAATAATGATAAAGAAAAATTGAGGGAAAAGTTATTAACAGATAATTTGTGGGGAATTATTGATGAATGAGGAAGAACTTTGCTCCCGGAAATGTAGAAGAAATAAAGAAAAGTATGACAGACGATTATAAAAAATGTGTGTTTTATGAATTTCTTATAAACTTAATGAAGGGGATGCTAGCAATAATAGTAGTAGTATTTCTAAAGTGACCAGATTATAGATGCCCTAATGCTGTACAAACGTAAAAAAAAGATAATATAAGTCTAGTTG
>JAZBHA010000504.1:49197-60967 GCA_037464855.1 Iselma pallidipennis | reverse complement strand
GCTGTCAGTGTTGTTTTACCATGATCGACATGTCCAATGGTACCGACATTACAGTGTGGTTTTGTACGTTCGAAAACCTTCTTTTCGTTTGCATAGAACCGATTCTGACTGTACCGAGGGGTGAGACATTGTAAAACTTTCGTCTGATTTGTGTAATTACATAATTCTATATTAAACAATATTTGTTTAATTGATCGTCGAAAAGCTGGAAAAAAATTCATATCATACAACATAACCTCAAATTGATGGTGTTTATTTTACCTGGAGCAACAACACGTGCTGCAATATATGATGCCATTATTGCAATTCTAATCAGATAACGGCTTTAAAAAACTAAAATTATACGTAAATAATCCAAGTTTTGTGGATGAAATCAATGCAAAAAGATTTGGTGGAAAACCGGAATTATTTAATAACGCAATGGCGCAGTTTTCCCCTAAATTTTCCCCCAAAATTGTCCAACCTGTCCGACTAATTGTAGGTCAATAAGTATATAGAATACAGAAAGGAAACTACCATGGGCCGCGTTCGGCATATACCTCCGAACGCTCCAAACATGTTATTTGTTTCTGTGCACCCGAAACGGTCCAAACCGTTCGGATATTGTTTGTGGGACTGACGAAATTAACTGTATTGCGATTGGTCAGTCTAGAAAAAAAACGGGCGAATAGTTTACGTGCCACCAGAAATTATATGGCACCGCTCTGTGATGGCACCTGGTATCGGCACTTTTATTCTCTGGGGCTACCTGGCCTTTTAAACGGGAATATTATATACAGCCAACCCCCGATTCTGCGCCCATTTTGTCCCGTCTGAGTGGCGCTAATTCGGGGTGGCGATGAATTAGTCATATGCACTATTATATTTGGCACTTTTGTTCTTACAGTTTTATAGGCGTAAGGCGAAGGTGGCGAGGAATTGAGAGGCGCAGAATAGGGGGTTGACTGTATATACGTATGATAGAAATTTAAAATGTAACATATGTGAGGTTACCTTCAGATTTAATAAACCTTTTTCTAAGCAAATTATCAAGAAAATCAGTCTAATTATTAACTGAATGGAGGCAAATTTACTCAGAGATTGATTTACTACCTACTACCTCTATCTAAACTCAAAGTTTTCACCTAAAGCACTGCTCTAATACCGAGCAACCACGCCGAATGCAGCCAACAATCAAATTAGGGGGTAATAGAGCTACAATTAGAAATCATGTTTTCAGATGGAAAACTAAAAAGTCCCTAAAAATAGGCGGTTAATTCAAAATGGAAACACTGAAGATTTTTTTTCAATTTTTATTTTGGTTATTACAGAAAATTAAAATTTTGTTACTAAATTACGAACTTACAATGTAAACATGAGGTTATAATATAAATGAAACTTCAACAATTTTGAGAAATTACAGAAAAAAATTACCAAGAATAAGCAACAAGTTTTTTGGAATTTCATCGACAATCTTTCGAAAAGAACTTTTTTCTAATTAAATTAAAAAAAATAATAATAACACGACTGCTTATAAACGTATCGTAAATAGATTTTTAGATAAAAAAAAACATTGTCAATTTGAATTACACAATCAGTCGAAAAACAGTCACTTTTGTTATTTGTTATTATAAGAAAAATTGAATTAAAAATTCGATATTTATTAGAATAAGAAAGAAATTGTTTTATATATCATCATCATCTTCTGGCAATGCTGTTTCTTGTGCCTCTTTGAGATCTTTTTCAATCTGTTGTTGCCAATGTGGATCCATTGTTACTTCTGGTGGTACAAGAGCTGGTGTTGCAACAAATTCAAGATTTGGATCACCGATTAATTTACGTGCCAACCACAAGAATGGCTTCTCGAAATTATAATTCGATTTTGCTGATATATCATAATACTAAAAAATAATTGACAACAACAAACAACAACAATTAGTGTTGATTTATAGAATTTGAGTGGTTCTGTACATACCTGTAAGTTCTTTTTTCTGTGGAAAACAATGCTTTTCGCCTTGACTTTACGATCTTTAATATCAACTTTGTTGCCACACAACACTATCGGTATATTTTCACAGACACGTACAAGGTCCCTATGCCAATTTGGTACATTTTTGTATGTAACTCGAGATGTAACATCGAACATAATAATGGCACATTGTCCTTGGATATAGTAACCATCTCGGAGACCGCCAAATTTCTCTTGACCAGCTGTATCCCATACATTGAATCGTATCGGTCCACGATTCGTATAAAATACCAATGGATGTACTTCAACACCAAGGGTTGCAACGTATTTCTTCTCAAATTCACCAGTTAAATGCCGTTTAACGAACGTTGTTTTACCGGTACCACCATCACCGACTAAGACGCATTTAAATGTTGGCATCTCCTGTTCTTGAGCCATGATTTAGCTAGAAATCCCAATAATTCACAAATTAATTCAAATCGATGGATTATCGATGGTTTTATGGTAGAATTTTGATGGAATTAATAAACACGTTGATTGAAAGTTTCAATTTTCAATTTGAATGGCGCTACGAAACCGTAGGATAGGATTTTGGAATTTATGTACCGATTTTGATAATATTTTGCAATGTTATTATCAACAATATCGCAAAAATATCAATTTAATTGAATTGATAATAAAAAAATTCATTTACCTTTTTATTAAAAATGATGCAGAAAGGACGATGGTAACGAAAATCGTTGATAACTTTTACGTTCTTGTAACGTCGTTACGGATCACAATGGCGTCTCGTTTGCCGTTGGAGGTGACTAAGGCGCAACTTTTCGCCACTTTCCTAAAACGTACTTTATATACACAAATTATACACCAAATTATCGGAAAAATTCTAGAAACACTAATTTTCCCGATAATTTTCAAAATTCGACATTAGTTTTTTTTTAAAACAACAAAAATTGTTGTTAAACGTCAGATGACGTCACTTGATCCACTGACGTCATGCACGCATGCGTTCTCACGTGACGGCACTGCAGGTCACTTCTATCGATTTTCCCCGTGTACACGACTATGTGCTGATTCTTCCTCTAAAAAGTGTTTGAGTTTCAAACGGGCGAAAACCTATAAGTTTTAAACAATTTTTTTTTCGGTTTTTTGTGGTTATTATAGTTTTCTAAATGGTTCTTTGAATGGGATTGTTTTCTAATAATAAAATCAAAATTCGTTGTAGTAGTGGTGTGTGATCAAAGGCGGCTACGTGATGACGAAAGATAGATTGGCAGCCCTTGTTGCGGTAAAAATCATATATAAATATATCATTTTCCCAATTGAAATATAAACCATTATTAGATCATTTATATAATTGCTAGTTTTTGATACCAAAATCACTAGAAACAAGCAATTATACCGGCAAAAAATCGATAAAATTTCCCCAAAACAATTGAAAGTAATTGTCATTCTTTTGTTTTAAAAAACAAATGATATCTGTCTGTCTGATTGATGCTCATTTGTTTTCTGTTTGAAATTTTTGACAATCAACCTGTCATCTAATTACTTAGTTAGGTTAGGTGCCAAAAAAAGTGTCATTTAAACATTTAAATTAAACCCCACCCTTTCATTATAATTATTGTTATTATTATTATTATTTGTTTATAATATTTTGGAAAATTACAAAATTTGGGTTTTCTGGTTGTAGGCACAAAGTGACGACGACGATGTGGGGCCGGACGATGTTGCTGTCACCGTCGAGGGTCGGGATGGCTTCATGGATGCATTTTTTGGAGAGGTACGTCAAATATTCAATTTCTAGTAATTAAATTGTTGGATAAACCCTATTTGTAGCCTAGACCCTTTTAAATTATCAACGAACACATGACCTAGGTTAATATAAAATATCCTTGTGTATATGTAATGTGTATAGATTTGAATAATTTAAAGGACATGTCTTATCGTAAACTAGGAATTTTTAATTAATAAATTATTTATTAAAGGACATAAAGACATCTGTTATCTTGTACATTAATAAATGTTCCAAACGGTCTTTGAATGGTGATTGTCTAAAATCGCATTATTTATCTTATCTTACATAATTTATAATGTTGGGACTTAATTGTTATGAATCATCCAACTGGAATTGTGTTTAGTTTTATTATTATCAGTTGGAAAATAATAATTTGAAAAGAAAATAGAACAAGTGTGCGAAAATTTGTATCTATGTATTGATTGATTGAGGTCGTGTCTATTGATAGTTTCTCATATAAATTTAAATAGAAATACTCTTGTAAAATTGACATTTAGACGTATTAAAGGGTCATTTATAGCAGAAATGAGACTATTCCAGTTGATTTTTGATCCTTAAGAATATTATAAAGGGTCTTTTTTTTATTGTTGTTCTAATTGTTGACTGGGACTATATTTGCATTTCGGTATTATTAGTTAACCCTGTGGTGCCATGTAATATATGTATCTTTATTAAATCGATAACCACATATTAACAAACCTTTCATTCACAAGTAAAATTTCTCATATATTGATCGGGAAATTCAATAATTTCCATTCATATAAATGAAAATATAATTGTTTCTATTTTATCGGTACAGGTGGTATTTAATTATACAGCATTTTTATCTAATAATACATTAAATAAACGAGATAAATTTCACGTAATTATACAAGAAAATAGATCTGTTTGCAAATTTTCTTGCTAATTCTTCTTAGAAAAATGTAATTTGTTTCTGGACGTTATTTTGAAATTTAAACAAAATAATTCAAATTACCGATTACTGCATCATATCCAATTATTTTGATGATCTGTACAAATTCCAGTTGCGAATGAATCATTTTTAACCACCAACGAATTATAATGATTCACTAATGTGTACGAAACACCTGCCTTATTTTAGGACTTTTTAATTAGACTTAATTAACAGGCCCCCCCATTTTTTCCGTGTTGTATTGACCTAATATAACGCTTAATTAATTGTTTATTAATAATAAATATTGTTTGTACTCGTATATACGGACAGACACATATACATATTTCAATATATTTGATGAAAATGTCACAGTTATGTCTAGAAAGATGAGTGTAATTCATCATATCTTGAGGAACACTTTATCCAACATATTTTACGTATAAATTTTTTATATCATCGCGTGTTTTCAAATATTTGTTTAGTTTTCAATAATTTTTTGAGTAAAATAAAGTAGAATTTAATAGATTTCTACCCTTATTATTTACCTATAGAAGAAGCAATAAATAAGAATCTTTGGAAAATTATTAATCAATAATAATACAATAATTTAGAAGGATAAGACTAAATAGAGGTGATGATAATAATGATTAAGTTCCTCCCCTTCATACTACAAGTAATTAATAATAAGGGTAATAATGATGTAAAAAATGATGACCCATCAAAATTGGATACCATCTCAGCAAACTTGAAGAGGATCTGGATAGGTATTAGACAGGTTTTTGTGCGTGTGGTGGTTATAAGATATTGAGAGAAACTGGCAGGTGAAGTGTTTTAATCAATGAAAATGTTATACAACCCCTTTAAACAACAACAACAAGAAAAAAAATTTACAAGGCTTGTATAATTATGAATTAATAATCAATTATGGTTTAATTATGTGAATTATTTATCGTTCTATTTTTAACATAGAAGAATCATTATTCTCAAGTTTATGATTAATTATAGTGTTACACTTTAAATTAACAATAACTTAGTTTAAATAATGAAGTATAGAAAAGTTGGACTTTTATTAAATTTGATTTGTACAGCAAGTGATAAATTGTTCGTGGACAACTTTGTTGCAGTTTATATCAAATTTTGTGTAATTATTTGGTGGTTTAAATGTTGAACAAGTCAATTTTATCAACTAAAATTTTTTAAATCAACACTCATTTATCTGAGGTTTTCTTTTATTACCCACCTACAACAAAAAAAAACAAGGGAGAAGAAACTCGACAAAGAACTGATGAGAATACGTAATTGTTCTCTAACTGTGCATGAATTTTTATATTCGTCAATGGGGGGAGGAAAAAAACTCAGGGTAGGTATACTTATTTATAAAAAATTTTAAAAGACTTGTCAAATAAAAATATAAAGTCTACGCAAACCATAAGTCTAAATATAGGATAGAAGGAAAAATTAAGAGGAAGTTAATTAAAGAAAATCTTCCTATCGTATGTTTATTTTTAGTCAGCTTCTCTTAATTTACCCAGGAAGCTACTTTAATCAAATAATAATAATAATAATACGAAATAGTAATGTTTATCGTTTAATGTTAATTGCTTCACGATTTTCCACTTATTTCTTGTAGATTTTAGAAAACTATTGGAATATGAGGTATGAAAACTGAACAAGCACAACAAAGATCGTTATTCTGTGCCCTTAAACACCCTATAAAAGAAATATAATAAGCCAAGTAAATTTAGAATGTTTGAAATTTATAAATTTGTGGATTTTTTATGATTTACTGATAACATAGACAAGTTAAACTTTAATGTCTGATTTGTGACAGACATCAAATAGAAATTTATCGTTAGTTCAGAACTTTTAATAAAAGTTAATTCTGGTTTAACTTTAAACTTTAAAGTTTAATTCTCAAATACAGTCAACCTCCGACTCGGCACCACCTTCGCTTAAAAGTGCCCGAATTTTTCGAAACAATGCCTCCTACGACAGCCGCCCACCGCCCACCACCAACGAATAAAAGAGTACAAACATGCCTTTTAGCATTACAGCAATTCCTATATGACGCGTTGGAACAGTCGGAGAAAGAATTGTTTTTATACCACTACATATACAGGAACGGTTTTCCAAGTGTGAACATAGGCGAGAGTGATGGTCATAAGGTTCCTCATAAGTGGAAGCGAAATATTATTATACAGAGTAGCCGACGTGTAGTAAACACAAGTTGAATGAAGGGTTGTACCCATTCAAACAGTGGAAATAACAATAGGGTTCAGGTAGAAATTGTAGGGTAACAGAGATGAAATGATGCGAACATTGGCACTCTTCACAAGTGCGACAGAGCCAACAAAATTCGCAACAGTTGCTCTTAGTAGCAAATCTTAATTAAACTGGATCAAAATAAAACTATATTTTCATAAGTATTAGAAACAATTAAAACGGAATTTGAGTAGATTTTAAGAAAAGTTTATACCAACATTCTTTTACTATTTGACTGTATAGAGTATAGAGTCCGTATATTATCATTACTACCACCATTAAAAAAATTAATTTGTTTTGTCTGGTTCAATAAAAGTTTGAACGGCAAACCCAATGCATAGTTGAACCATCGAATAGTGCATATTATGTTCAATTCACCGCCAGTTTTAAGTCTGGACGAATGGGGGCGCCGAATCGGAGGTTGACTGTAACTTATAGAACAATATTATTTGTTGCTAGCCTGTTGTTCGTATGACGTATACTATTGATTGTAATTTTTTGACTAGTTACTCTTACAAATAGAAAAAAGTATTTTCTTGTAAATTACATCGTAATTCTATTTAATCAAGTAATATTTATTATAGCTTTGATAATAAAACGAATTTGTTGCCGTTTTTGTGTTACATTGATTTACATGCAACGAAAAATTTGCATTTCAAAAGCTATCTATTTTCGTAGTCTTTACATAGATTTGTAAACTAAATAGAATTAACGGTATCTTTTGCAATTATTTGTTGAAAGTTTAAAAAAAATTATCAACAATTGCTCTTTGTTTCTGGCCAATTAATTGAACTTTTGTGACACATAATTATTGTTGTTGCTCATATTGAATGTAAATTGGATAATCCTTGATTAATGATAACGTTAAATTTCACACACACACCTTCAACACAATCTATGAGGATTATTCTAGAAAATAATTGATTTGAAAGGTTTTATTCTTTATGAAAGTTGGTATTATTTTTTTCTTTGTCTCGTTATTTGAGCAAATTAATGGTGGGTTGTATTTTTTTGCCACAATTTAAAAAAAAAAGAAGGATTAAACATTTATTTATATTCAGGTGGTGAAGTGAAATTATAATGTAAAGTATCGATTTTATGTTTTTTTTTACCGGTATACCCAAAAAAAGTGTGGTTTTGACAAGCATAAGAGCAAGAGAAATGGCAAATATTGCCAATCTGTAACACATGAATCGAAGTGAGATAAGAGCATGACGATTGCCCTACTTCAAATGTTGTGAATAGTATTGGGACAATGTGCATATTAGCAGCTTTGTTACCCCTTGCAAACGATAGCAGTGGAGAATGACAGGATGGAATTGTATTTCTTATCTCGCTTCGATCCGTGTATTAGAAATGGTAAATGTCTGTCGTTTCTTTTGCTTCTGTGCTCCTCAAGACCACACTATTATTTGGATATAGCTGTATGTTGAATAAGAATTTGAAGTAATTGTTTTTTTCGAAATTTACTCTATTTACTGTAAAATTGTTAATTTACTAATTATATTTATAATTAAAAGATGCAAAATTACTTTTCTTTTATTTTTTGAGATGAATTCAACTAGCAAATGGTGCGTAATTAATTCCTTCAGGAAATCGTATAAAGTAAAATATGGTGGAAGATTTTAATACTGTTTTTATAGTTATTAGACCAGAACTAAATAAAATTGTGGAAATTATAAAATACGAAAATATTAAGTCGAGATTTTATTACAGGTATTCATTTTTCAACTCTCTCTACGTAATTTTTTTTTTTAATAAAATTATTCTACCCTGGAAAAACATTTTGGAGAATATAATCATTAATTGTTGAATTATTTGTAATTTTTTTCGTCAGTTTTCTCATTTTTATTCATGAATCGTTCGTATGGTTTTATTATTACTGAAGTTTACGATTGTATTACAGGAGGCAAAAAAAAAGAGGCGAATAGGGAAAGATAATAAAATGTGAAATAACGATTGTTGTATACTATATGTATAACTTTTCATACGATTTGGTAGAAATTCTTTAGTCCCTAGTTGATAACCGTTTCCTTTCAGCGTATTGATAAAGTTTCAGACTAGTATAGCAAATTTCATCTCAAAAGTTTAACAATTACAAAATTTGATAATAGTTTATTAAACAACAAGTTCCATAAAATATGATTTTGTCGCACACGTCCAAGTTTAGAAAACGCAAAGTGGCGAGTTTTCTAAAGGACAAGTGTGACAACGGCCGTATGAAGCGAGTTGTTTATATTGTTTTATCTATGTTACACTTTTTATACCTTTTGAAATAAAAAATCAGATATTTAGGCAATTTCGTTGCAATGGGTCACGCAGATAAGAGGCTGTTTTGATGCAGGTTTCTGTTGCATAATGACTTTATCATAGACGAAAAATAGAAAAAAAAACTCTTGTCTGTAGGTACAGTCGTTATAAACGTATTGTAATAACTATAGTTCATTGTCTAATAAGACGTAAAACTATAATAAATCTTCACTATATAGGTATATGTACTTTCTTTCGCTATTAACAATATTTTATGTCTATGTGTGTATAGTGTTGTCTGTTTGATAAGTAATAAAATCTAGTGTAATACAGGCCACTTTTATGCAACAAGTGTGTCTTTTTTTCTCGCTTTTTATTTATTCAGTTAGTGAATTGATTCGTGTTTTTTTTTCTCCACTCTTTGGTTGTATTATAAAAATCAATTTACCATTTTATTTCAATGATAAAATTGTTGGTAAAAGAGTCGAAAACGAGAATCTGGTAGGAAAGCAAAGCGAAACTCGGTGGTGATTTAAAATTTTGATATAAAACAAATTTCGAAATTGAGGTTCAAGCAACACAACCCTGACGAGATTCTTGATAACAACATCCTAAGGATAACGTGATAGTGCCTATACTATAATATAAATAGAAGAGAAAATAAGGGAGAACGAAATATATATACATATACATATACAAGAAATAGGGAAGATCTTATCATTTGTGTGATATATTTTTATGCATGTGCGAATATACAATACGTCAAATGTATTTTTGGGTGATTTTTTTTGTGTTTCTTGTTGTATGTTAATTTAAATTTTTAGTCATGAGTCATGATATTGTTATTTGATTTCAGGTGGAAGATATACGAGATATGATAGATAAGATTCAAGCAAATGTTGAAGAAGTTAAGAAGAAACATAGTTCCATTCTCTCTGCACCGCAGAGCGATGAAAGTGAGTCTTGTTTCAATTAAAATTTTTGATTAAAAATTTTACCCAAGTTGTGTAGATTTACTTTTTCTCGGCCACAATCTCATCTTTA
This sequence comes from Iselma pallidipennis, assembly GCA_037464855.1. Classification (NCBI taxonomy): domain Eukaryota; kingdom Metazoa; phylum Arthropoda; class Insecta; order Coleoptera; family Meloidae; genus Iselma; species Iselma pallidipennis. Next base: position 50,773 of record JAZBHA010000504.1, on the reverse strand, counting down.
TATTAATCTTATACATAATTGTAATCAATTTTTATGGTGAAATTTTGTGGATTTTCTTTAGATTTCGATTGATAACCACGTCACGTAATTAATTTTGTGTTTTTAATTAAATTATGGTTTAAATTATTATCCAAATAGCGCACAAGAGATTTCCATTGTTATTGAAATTATTAATGGATATTCAAAAAAAGAAAAAAACCGAAAAACCTGGAAAAGATCTATAAATGTTCATGTTTTAGTCACGCGATTTTCCAGTCTTTTTTTCTCCTCCTCTTTTTCTCCGATTCTTTTCTTTCCCTTTTCAACTTTCTATTCGTCTATTTTTGTATCAAATAGAAAATTGCTGTACAATGACAGGATTGGTAAAGTAAATAAGACTGGCCAAATAAACGTTTTTAGTCCTTAGAGGAGAGTCGAGAGCACGTTTACAGGAAGTTAACGGGAATGATATCGACCGGTTACGATCGCTACCAATACATATTGGCATCAATACAGCAGGATGTTTCTTATCAAACTTATCCAGATCTTTACGTTAACATGTTGATTTAAAGAAAGGAAAAATGAGTTTAATCTTATTGATTTTGATAAAAAAAAACGTAGTTGCAGAAAGAATTTTAACTCTAAAAAGAGAATTGTCACATAAAACACGAGCTTTGAAATTACTTTATTAACTAGATTATGAAAGTTTCCCGATTTTATGTCGAGTCCTTTTTTTCTCATTCCTGTATGAATAATCATTTTTTTTTTGGTTTTTATTGTTTTTTTATTGCCATTTACATGAACATGTTAGACGTTGAAACTTGAATCACTGAATTGTGCAAAAGTTCGAAAGCTCTCACTTGACTAGAAGTAGAGAGTTGGTTGGAGAGACGACAAACTGATAAATTCAAAGTGAACGAACAGGAAACGGATACCTCCTTGTTCTATAAATGTAATATTGTCAAGGAATCATTCAAGAATGATGTAATATCAATTTTCTATATCTATGAATTATTTAAAAAGTATTAAATTAAAATAGGTGGTGTTTTTTTTTCTGCAAAAATCTAGTATTTTTATCGATCGTTTTTCGTGTAAATGTGTATTTTAGATCAGAGAGAGGGTGGTTTGATATTTGTATAGACGCCTACATTTGTGATTGACGTTTAAATTACGTGTATGTGTGTGTATAGTAGAAACATTACTGGACTTCCTGTGTAACATTTGCCATTTGATTAACACCCAATTGCACATATACACATACAAATCAACATCTATATTTTCTATTTCTATTATATTTTGTGTATTTAGGAAACCGTAAAATTTCTAATGAAATGTGTAATTAATGAAATTTCACAGAAAATCTCCATTAAATATTGATCTAATCCTTTGATTTTATGGTTTCATTTTTCAATTGTCTGTCTGTACATACAATTGAAAAATTCATGCAAACATTTCAAGTTGACAAAGAATCTAATTACGATTGATTATTTAGCAATTTGACCGACTTGAAATTTGGGGATTGTTTTGGTTGGTTTATAATTTACATACAAAACGTAAAAAAATTAATTAAAATATTGATTTAAGAATAGGAATTCGT